>BRZM01000034.1:86402-177566 GCA_033238685.1 Lates japonicus | reverse complement strand
CTGGATAGTGTGCAGAGTGCACATGCTTGATTATGTTAATAACAGCCAACCTTGTAGGTAGGCGTTTCTGTAGCTGGCTCATTAGTCAGCTCTATGTGACATACGGTGGCTTTTAACAGGGAAGGGGCCTGTAAAAGGCCCCAGAGATTGGGGTGCATGTGTGTGTGTTGGTGTGTGTGTGTGTCCACACGTTTGGTTGGCTGGCGTTCTGACGTGCATAGCAATGCATCAGAATCGACCACGGGACTATCAAATTAGGATGATTTAGAGGTCCTGTATTACTTGCTCTATGACATCTGTTGGTGGAGCTCATTAATAAGGGGGCCAGGCCTCAGTCCAGAAGACTGAAGCAATGTTTTCTGGGAAGGAGACTTCTGGATTGCTCTCATACTGTATACCATTGAAACTGCGCTTTATATATGGTACAAAATGTCTGAGAACGCTGACTACATTCATCACCTGATGCTGCCTTCATGTTATTCAATGTCAGAGATTAAAGAGAGCCAATTTTGGAAGTACTTTAGCGTAATAACACTTGAACTACTGCTTTTCTTTAAAGACTGAGCTATTACCCTTAAACGGCTGCAGTATGACGCCTACAACCGCATTTGCTTTTGTCACATTCTCTTAATTTTTTCGCTTGAGCGTTGATAACGTGTTAAAATCGTGAAAGCAGCGGATTCATCCACCTTTTACAACCGCATAGCAGCGCTGAGCTGTCATGTCGACGTGACTCATTTCAATTCCCAGTCACCAGCCAAATCAGAGGATTGCTCTTTCTTTGTCTCAGCAGCATGGGTCCTATAGATGATCAGCGCTGTATATGTTAACACATCACATTTGGATTAGCTCTGGCAGTGTTTTTTACTTGAGGATCTCACCGCTCAAAACATAAAAGGGACCTAGGGAATTAAAGTGCTCATGTGAACAAATGAATCACAGCACAACAATAAATCATCTTCACTGATACATTTCATACTTGAGCACGTTATAAACAATTCAATCCTTTGTTACTATGGGCCCCCGTGATGATATTGTCTCAATGCGAGTATTGGTAGAGACCATGCATTGAAGAATGCTGAAGCAGAAATAATCTATACACTGGGCTTATGGGATAGTATTTATTATCATTTACCATTTCATATTTGGAGAATCAGTTGGTATAGTGAGGATTAAAGCTAGGCAATGGTTTATGTTATTGTATATGTGCCATATCATATGTCATGTTTATGTTTGTTATAAGTATTGTCTTTTATAGATTGTGACTTTATCCTCATTTATCTTAGTTTGAATTCATTAAATATTGAAGGCTATTTAGAGGGTTGTTATGTGTGTCATATAGCTTGCTATTAATTTCAACTGTGAGTTTATATGTTCTGATCAGGAATACAGAGACTGGGTCAGTCCCAGTGTCCTGTCCACAGGCTCTAGATACCAGAGAAGAGATTCCTGCCAGTTGTCTGTCACAGGTGTTATTGCATTATCAAAGATGAGCAGGGCAGAATATTCAAGATTAATTTACATCAGCATTGCTGTGGGCTGGAAAGGAATACACTGTTGCAGAACTATCGGCCGCTTCTGCCAGTTTGCCGCCACGTAACGAGAGGTCAGCATCTTATTATCACAGCAAAATTCTGTTGTTGAAATTAACGATTCCGAGCAAATTCTAATCAAAAGGAATTATGTAAGGTGTCGTGGTTTCTAAGTTTCAAACCACTGTGATGCATAGGTAACAGAAAAACACAGTCCATTGCATTAAACATGTGTGACCTGGCACATTTGCCATAGCATTGTGTTTGCCATGCAGCTACAGGTCAGGAGCTTCAGTTATTGTTCACATCAAACAACAGAATAGGGAAAAAATGTGATCTGGAGTGACTTTGACAGTGGCACGACAGTTGGTGTCAGCTGCTGGATTGACGATTTCAGAAACTGCTGGATATCCTTTTGCTTTTCATGCTACGTCTCTAGAGTTCACCCAGAATGCTGCCAACAGAAAAACCATCCACTTGAGGAACATGGCAGGCCCCACTCACTTCAGCCAAGAATAATTTGCTGCCAACTTGAATCCATGGACTTAACCAGCTTTGTGTCAAGAGTCCAGGCTGGTGGTAGTGTAATGTTTGTGCCAGTGCCACAGCCCGCTCCGAGAATTGTCGCTGACCATGTCCATCCCTTTACACATAGTTTACTCCCTTTCTCTCAACGGCTACTTCCGCATCATAACACTCATGTTGCAAAGCAGTGAAATGCCCCAAACAGATCTCAGGTGGAACCATGCAACCCAATTGAGGCTATTTTTAGATCAAAGGGAGGCCCTGCTCAGTATTATTATGGTGTTCCTAATAGAGTGCTTAGTGAGTGCACATATTGTGTACATTCATAATTCAAATCATATCACCCAGGCATTGTGGGAGATTGAGGTTCAAGGTCCTGTGTTGGTCTTAACTATTGGGTAAAAAAAAAAAAAAAAACCAGATGTCACAGACAGAGGACATTAACAGACACGCTTACATCATGTATTGCCCTGTGAAAGAAAGCCCCATGAAGTATAATAGAAATACGACAGTAGCAGCTTGACACTATGTGGCATAATACAGATGATGACAGAGACCCATCTATTGCAAAAAACCTCTACAAACATCTTAATAAGTTTCTGCGAAGTTAGCAAAGTTTCAAGTCTGAAAGCAGCTGGGAAAGCAAACACAATTATTACCAATTCAAATCATCTAGTTTCAAGTGTTTCCTTAATCAAGAGGCGTGTTCCTGATGCTGTTTGAGTCATCTTCCTGTTTGTTCCTTGTTTCAGGATGTGTGAAGTAGAGAATGGCACAGTTTGTCATTTGTTAAAGAAATTAGACTAAAAGTGACTTATTACTTGTAGGATGGGTAACTTTGCGTTTTTTAACGCAGTTCCTATTTTGATTGCGTCATTTATTTCTTCCATTCTCAAGGGTGCACGCTCACACAAACTGATGCATACAAACATGTTCTTTTTGCCATCATTTTATGTCTTACACTGTGCCCTCATGACTTTACACCTATGGCCTTCCTGCCTCTCGTAACACACACACACACAGAGCATCTCTGTGTATTTGCTCAGCTGCACTTAAGGGTGTCAGAGGGCATCATCATATGCTAGCACGCACACACATACACAAACGCAACATGTCAGTTCTCTGCCCTCCTGAGACTAGCTGCTACTGACAGGGACTTAATGTGCCTCCAATCTGTATGTGAAAGCAGGCCAACATCAACACACACACGCTCAACATTCTGAGCATGTATGCCCATCTCTTTTACTGTCTCTCATTCTGCACACTTACACAGATCTACATGCACTACGGACACATGACGACGCAACGCTCACGCCACATACAGTATAGGAGCGGAGGGGAGCAGATGATGGGCGCCTCGTATCAAATCGAGGTCAGCGCTCAGCTGTTTCTGATGTTATACCCCCAAGGAGCGCTGTCGTATGCAGAGCGAAAACATCTGCAGTGGCGGAGTGTGTCACTTACTGTAGAGTGACAGAAAACCGACAAAAACACACACACACACACACAGGCCATACGGGTACTTGGAGGATGCCGCTACCTCCCCAGCGTTGCGTTCTTCTAAGCCTATTAGCATTATAAAGTTACAAATTCCTGCTATTTTATACCGCACTGACAGATGGGTAAAAGCTGGTATGGCTAACATCATGACAGGAAGAGGGAAAAACACAGCGTAGATGTCTGAAATTGGTTCACCGGTGGTCTCATAGTATATGACTTGGATTTGAATCTACAAGAGGAGGGCTCACTTAAGATGACTTAAATCCAGACCATCAGCATCATATGTGTGTGTGTGTGTGTGTGTGTGGCGGAGAATACTAATTTAAAATCTGGAAGAAAATGGCAGAAAGTTCAATAACGTGGTATGCTGGGAGTAAGAGGGTATTATTTTATAATCCAGTTCATCGAGGTTTCAGTGCAGAGCCGCGGCTCACCTGACGTTCACCTCTTTATGAAGTTCAATCACCGCCAGCTCTCCGCTGAGTGTAAAGTCCACGCTGCCTAATCTCTCCATCCACCCTCTCATCATAATGCACCATGTTTTCTTCATCGCTTTGCTGTTTCTGCTTTGATACCATCACACGCGAGATTTGTTCACCTTCTTTTTTTGTTGCATTGTGGGATAATTTGAGTTCACTATAGAGAAGCTAGACAGACATTTGGTAAGTTGACTGAGGTTCTCTGTAAGCGCCTTTTTCTTTTCATTATTTCCCAGCTATGTGTGACAGTTTGAAGAAGTCTGTGAAAGTATTTGGAAGTCTTTCTGCCATTTTCCTTCTTAATGAAGAAAGTTGCCTGTGATATGACAGCAGCAAGAAAGTCCAGGCAACTGCAGTATAATTATTCAGTGGTCTTAAAATGCCACACTGTTTTTTTTTAAGTGGCTTTAAATCAACACACAAAGAGACAGTCTTTTTCGCACACAAACTCTAGCAGAAACAAGCAGACAGAGGAATGTATTATACACACACAGACTCAACAGTTGGACATATAAATGCCAAAATAAACACGCACATCTACACTGTATTGATCGCTGTGGAAAGTGCAGGGATTACAGTGTCAGATTAAGGCCAGATGTAGCAGAGCGGGGAGGATCCCACTTCCTGGCAGGTAGCTAATGTGTCACCTTTAACCCCGTTCACCGGTGTTGGCATGCTGCCGCTGTCCCAGGCTTATTAATGGGTTTCCTGCATGTCCTGCAAGGCCTGCGCTGTCACCAGCAAAGGACAGTGGGAGGGGAGGATAACAAAGGAGCGAGCGTGCATCTGCGTGTGTGTGTCCCTTTGCTTATTTAAGCCTGAATCACTGCTGCGAGTGCACCTCACCTGGCACCTGTGTATGCACATACGCACCGAGCACTCGTACAGAGAGCACACACGCATTAAAAACCACTTCCCGCCCGGTCCCAGACTACAGCCATGTTGACTGTATTAGTATTCGTGGGCAGGAGTGGCTGGTGATCTCTCAGGGAAGTGACAGTCAGAATGGGCCGTCTGGAACACTCTGTCATTCAGCCCCAGTCAGGGCCTGTCCAATTGATCCAGCCCAGCTGTCAAAGCCAATGAGAGACGCTAGACTAAGGAGCAGCAGGGACGGTTTGTGCTGCCAGGGCTTATGCATGATGTATAATATACGGATGGTGTTTGTGTTATAAGCTACCTGGCAGGAGACAATCAGTTAGCTGTGGCTCTGTGGAATAGCTTTGCCGAGGAGGGCTATAACAATGACGTCCTGATGGATGTTTATTAATGGAGTTTATTTTTAAGTGCTGTGCAGAGCAGAGGCACATATGGATGAGGTTTTGAAGTCACAATGAAATGAAAAAATACTTATTCAACCAGTGATGGTGACAAACAGCCTGCCCACAACTATCTGGAATCTAGGAACTTATCTTGTGGTTGCTAGAATCTATTCTCTTTTGATAATGTAGGATTTGTAACCGCTCCAGGTGACAGACAAAGCATCCCACAATATTTTTAGTTGATATTTTACAACCTTGTTTACATATGTTGTGAGTTTAGGGAGAAATAGGAAGTTATTGAAGCATAAAGCGACATTCCCTTAAAGTTTTAACTGCTTACACACTGTGATGAATCGCAGATAATGTTAGCGTGCACTATTACTTGAGATATTTTAGAGGTATTCATATATACTGAGGCTGCATGGAAATGCTGTTAATTTTGGTGGTGTTTGGTCATAAACCAAAATATTGGACAATTTTTGATCTACAGTTGGTGCTAGATCAAATGTTAGAAATCACCAAAGTTTTAGGATGTTTTTCTTTGGGATCCATATATATCTGTGCAACATTTCATGGCAATCCATCCATTACATGCTAAGATATTCTAAAGTAAATTGTCAGACACACATAGCTATCCGTAGCACTACTGTGGGCATGTTTAAAACCCTATGAGTGATGTGTTTTATGTCTGCTTTGAAAACCTAACATGAGTTGTGATGTTGCCACAGTGGCTAAATAGAGGCTACATAAACTTTGTCAAGAGATTATCCAAGAAAGAAGTGCAGCACAGATACACCACAGCAATGACTGATGGAAGAAAAGAGCATCTTCCCCATTACTACTTTAAGAGGTTATGAGAGAGTTGTTGCCAAAACACTGGCAGCAGTTATTCACAGTGCCCAGGTGGGGTTTTAGTTAATTGTGTGATATGGATTTGCCAAGCTGCTCCATCCACCAGCCAGGGGTTATTGATGATGTTCCCCTATATTCAGTATTCTTTACACCTGTATAGAGAGACTGCTTTGTCGACACAGTGTTTGGACAGCCTTTTAGTTGGCTCTATGTGGTTTAGTGGGAGGCTGTTTTCCAGCAGCCATTGTCTGATGATATATGGGCTGCTGTTTGGGCTCGGTCCACCTTTCACACTATGCTTTATTCAGCTGTGATGTGGCAGCGTGAACTTGGCCAGATACACACCGTGAACGTCTGATGTTACACTGGCAGTGTCAAAGAAGAGTGTGCACATGAAACCATTTTGGGGGCCAGGAGCTGGATAGTAATAGACTTTCATCTAGTGCACAGATTGGAAAAATGTATTCAAAATACTCTTCATTTGTTTACAACTTTTAAATCAATAGTTGCTTTGTTTTCTTTTTTGCTGACCCCTTTTCAAACTCTATTATATCAAAAAATAATAATAATAATGGTATTACAAATATTGCAGCAAAGGGTCAGAAGCTGTAAAACAGAGTGCAGATGAATATTTTACCATGTGTGCATTATAGTACACCAGTGCCATCAACCAATGAGCTGCCATACTCCTAGCAGGTATGATAAATAAAGGTTACAATAAGAACATGATATGTGTGGATAGTAAAACATACAATACATTTAGTAAATGCGCTATCTATTCAGAGGATTTCATAGCATTCGGTTGCAATTTCACCCTCCTGCCACTGATAATCCCCCAAATTGTTGCTGTATTTTAAATCAGTCTGTATCCTTGGATGTTACATCTGTAGCTGCAAAACAGCTCCGCAATCTGTGTTTGTTTCATTCCTCCATAGGATGCTGAGAAACAAACAACACTAAATTCATTACTCGTATAGAGACAGTCATACAGTTTCACCCATGACCACCTGTGAAGCCTGTGCTCATGCAGGGCTTCACTTTAGCATTTAAATTAACCTATATCTGCAGATAGTTAGCATGCTGTAGAGGAGCAGTTTAGTTCTATAATATTGACTGGTATTTAACACCATTATGGAAAAACAGATGCTCTTATTGGCTCGTCCTGTCAGTGTGAGGAAGACCCAACATTGACTTAGTCAAGGACAAGATTAAGATGAGTATTTCTCAACTATTTATATAGTAACCTCATTAAGATTCTGGATTTCTTTTATTTTCGCTAAGTGAATTTGCAGGAGGTAAATATTTTACAGTTGGTAGCACACAACCACACATACTGTAAGGTTGTGTTACTGGCATTGTTTAGATACATATATTATTCTGAATAATAGGCCTAGTTCTGCTTAAATCATATTCACAAATACAATGTATAACCTGGAAAATGCAGGATTTTATAAATGGTCCTTGGTCACTGAAAACCAAGCATGCACTGGAAAAGGTGCACATGCCTGAGTACTCTAACATATACTGTTATATTCCAGATATCTCATTTGGGTTTTCAATAACTATGTAAAAGTGGGGTTTGATATTTTCATGGGCCAAATAAAAAACAGAATACTTAAGCATGCTGAATGGAAATTGGTTGTAGTTTTTCAATTACGCAGAAAAGTAGCCAACATTTCTGATTTCTAACCAGCTCTATAGACACTCATTTTGATGTATATTGGGTTCTCTTTGTAGAAATTGGAATATAAGTTTAATCCACCATGTGCATGCATTACAGTCTCAGCCAATTTCTCTGCATGCCCTTCATGCTCCTTCTGATTGGACATTTGTCCCACACTCGATTCCATTTGATTAAGCCGAGCTCAAATGGCTCCTGGCTACAGGGAGCACAGGGAGAGAGGGTTGGCTGTGGAGATTATACTCTGAGAGACCTCTTGACACAAATCAGTTGTCGCAGTCTGCATGACTACCCAGAACGATCCAGCAGAAGGTCATATATGACCAATTTTTATTTCTTTATTTTTCAGATCAATCTCTCTCAATCTTAAACACACGTGCAATATTCTCGTTTCACTTCAGTTTTATTTAATTTTGATTTTACACCCTCAGCATTGCCTGCCCATATATCCAGCCTCTTGGCTCTCCTGGCCCACACTGAGCGCAGGAAGTCATCAAACAAGATGCCAAACCATTGCTATCTGATAGCAGGGACACTGACCTTCTCTTCCTCATATCTGATGGTGGTTTTTATCTGCCAGACAAATGTCAGAAATACCATTCCCCAAGCACAATCACTTTGGCACCACCACCAACTTTTCCTCCCCTCTCCCTTCCTCCGCTCCTTCCCCTCTGGATTGTGAACGGCGGAGCTCCAAGCGAGACATCTGCAATACCGCAGCTGTCAGTCAAACTGCGATATAGGGGAGAACTCACAGCTCGCCCGAATCCTAAGGGTGAGAGTATAATAGGCTGGGACTTGAGACAGGAACTTCATTAGAATTTCATAAAAACCGAAAGAGCTAATTTGAATGTTACTGATACTGTACATTGTAAAGCATTTAAAAGGTGTTGTCACTATCAAACTGGCTTTTCTGAAGGAGCAAATGCAAATGTATTCATTTGGGAGGTCATGTGCACTCAGTCAGCAGTTTATTAGGTACGCCAAGCTAAAACTAATGTAGTCTAATACAGCAGTCCTGGAGTAGAAACTCCAGAGTGGTCCTATATATATGTTGAGTCTTCTTAGCTGGTGAGTTAACCACTAGTAAACCTACATTCAGGAATCACCTGGTATTGCTCAGAGCTACAGAACTCTGACTTCACTGTGATGACACCATATCTTAGCTTAGCTTAGTGATTATCAGGAAATCCATCCAAAAGAGTAATGTAATGTGTTGTGTTACTCCTCTGTTGAGTACTTTTTCAAGCAATAAGTGATGGGTTCTTGCCCAACTCTGCTTGTGACAGTACAGTAAGAGATCATACAAGAGTTCCTGGAAAGCTGTCTGATCCTGTGACTCACTTTGTTGCCAGTTTCAGAGAACATTTCTCACTTACATCTCCCAAAGAAACTGCTTAGTTCGCCCAAAACCAACACCACAGACGACTGCAACTGGTTTACATTTTTCACCGATATAGCCCATACCCTCAGTGCAACAGCCCATTCTGGCAACAACATCGCTGGTATGAGACGGTTTGTATTTGATATGCATAGCAGTATGCTGCTCATACATTACACCCAGAGGGCCTGGGGACCAATGAATAAGGTCATGGCGGAGTTAGAGGAGAATACAATGGAGACAAATTGTTTATGCTTGTTATGAAATCAGGTTGCTAGCATAAAGATGAGTTGAGGGTGTCGTGGAATGGAAAATGAGTTCCCTGAAGGCATCGACTAGGAAATGACTGAGTAATGCGCTTGCACACAAGAAGTGCTACTGTCAGTTTGAGATGCACAACTAAAGGGAAGGCTTGGAGAAATTCTCAGACTTCTTGGAAAGTAAGTTTTTTGGTTGAAGTAGGTTTTTGGGATGAGATTCCAAGTGAAATACCAAATGAAATACCAATAATAGCGCTTCAGCGTGTATTTGTGTGCTTTTAAAGACTTTTTTTTTGTGCCAGTCATGATTTGCCATTACATTTGTGTCACAAAGCTAAGCATCTGTGGTTCTCTGAAAAACACACATGGTTCTTTAACAACAGGTATTTTCAGAATCCGTAAAGACCCCAAAAATGTTCTCTTTCCTACATGATAAAAAAAGTTTTTAATTGGAGTTGTTTTAATCCAAAAAGTAATGGAAGGATGCTAATGACGTATGCTCTTGCACATTTTCTGTGTGATTCAAGTGAAATGGCCCAAGCATAACAGACTCAACATGTGGGCTCTTGGGTAGGAGGTTTGGTTTCGCAAATGGAACAAATGGGTTTTTCATTATTTCAGCTAAAATACCAAATACTGAGAGACATCCATTTTCAAGAGTTAATAAGTCATTAAATCACAGCTGTAATAATGTATTTCCCTTCAGCTTCAAGTCAGACTTCTCAAGTAATCACACCTTTATTGCTCAGGAATCTAAAATAGGCATCGAGATGAAAGTATGACATTTCACTGCTTTGCGTAGTCGACCCTATAATGTAAATAAAGTTTTATTAAAGTTCTACGGAATCTATTCTTTCTTTGTTCCTGGTCTTCTAAGGATCACATATGCAGAGATACTGCTTCCTTGTCTTTAGTTGTTGTGTGCACGTGCATGCTCATACATGTGGATACAAGTGTGTAGACAGGTGCAGGCATGTGTTTTTCACAGCGTGGCAAAACTAGATTATCCGCAGAGGTGTGTGTTCCTCCCTGAGAAAATCGTGTACTACAAGACAAGAGAGAAAAGGGTGGCTGAGCGGGTGGAGGCAGGGGACAAAGACAAACCATGACCAGAGGGAGGGAGAGAGAAAAAAAGAGAGAGAGAGAGAGAGAGGTGGATGGATTATAATTGAGGCAGGAGTCGGTTGTTCCAGCATGGCAGACAAGTGCCACACTCTTAGACAGGGGCTAAGTAGGAGCAAGTTGGCCCACAGTCAGATTTAGGGAGCCGGGGTGCTTAATCATCCCAGGCTTGGTGCTAGAGTTGACAGGTGAGTTATGAGCGGGTGCTACAGGTAGGAGACCCAGTCTTCCCACTGCTCACTATGACCTTCGCTCTGGCCATAAATAATACAGGGGCCATAAAATACTGATGTAAGATAACTGGGCCAGCCCTATCTTGGTCTGGGTTAATCTTGGCTTGGTTCGGAGAGTGAAGGTAGTACAAGACTACTGAGGGCTGATGTAATGGACAGTGACACACTGTATGGAAGCTGCTGCACATGCTATAGGTTTACATCTATGTCCAGACTGAGTCTAATCTCTGACTCTAGCTCAGTACTTCTCTGACCTCTCAGACTCACTCCTGTGCTAGTTCAGACTTGGACCTGTCTTGGTCTCAGCCACTATTTGACGTTGACTGGACATTTTCCTGCCTGTCTAAAGCCATCGCTGCATTTGTCTCTTAAGCGGCCTGGCACATCTAATCATGCCAGGCTGCATTAACTGCCTGACATGCGCTCTCTCAGGAAAGATCTTGGCTGCTTTTACATCCGGCCTCCGCATCCTGATGCAGGCTTGGTCGGCGTTCCGATCCGGTCTCAGGTGAATGCTTACACAAGCGGCAGCAAGTTGGCTATTACGAGAGATGTCACTCACACACAAAGTGACACAAATGGGGGAAAACTATTTATGGAGTTTTGAGACAGCTCCAACAGTTTCAGTGTCCTCCACACACTTAACATAAGGATTATCTAAAACTTAAAGAACAAACCACAGTAAATAATAAAAGAAACAAAACAAATGCTCCCACAGGGGAAATGAGGGGTCATTGGTTTGCTGAAAATAAAGTGAATCGTGTGCTATGACTTCACAATCACCACACCTCAACCCAACAGCAACAGCAATCCTCAGCACCGTTAAAATCTTTTGAAAGAGCCGTGTTCTTTCCTCCAGTGGACTTCCAGAGACTTGGACAATCTGTGCCAAGAAGCACTGAAGCTGTTGTGTTCCACTCAATCTCTACAAAACACTTCACAATTACAAAAAGAATAAAGACTTATTTTGTGACTTGAAAGGCCTGGTACCAGTTAGGGCTCCTTCATGCAGCAGACATAGACAGACAGATATATACACATACAGTGCTAATAAGGAACATGGTAATGACTTGGCAGATGTTAGCAGTATCTCTACTGAGCCTGAT
Organism: Lates japonicus; assembly: GCA_033238685.1. Classification (NCBI taxonomy): domain Eukaryota; kingdom Metazoa; phylum Chordata; class Actinopteri; family Centropomidae; genus Lates; species Lates japonicus. The sequence continues at coordinate 165,633 of BRZM01000034.1, read as the reverse complement.
GCCCTGATTACAGTAGGAATATTTGTGTTGTTTATTAAAGTTGCTGCAGTGATGGAGGTCGTGCCTGGTTGGATGGAGAAACAGTTTAACCTTTTTTTCTGAATGCTGATGGCACAGCTGGGAAGCTGCCATAAGAACAATGACAATCGTCTCAAAATAGGCTGACACATAGGTTTCACTTTTCAGTAGTTCTCAAGCTTTTGTGTGTCCCTTTTAAGCATTGCATTTCAAGATGTTAAATTAAATAAATAAGTTGTTGCAGACAGCGAGAATCAAAGACATTTTGAGCTCATGCCACATAACTTTATTTTTGAGCATTTCTGTGTTTAGAATAGACTGTTTTGCTTGACATCTGCAACAAGGTAAACCTCAGTCATCTCTATTTAAATGCTAATGACATCCTGAGTCAAGTTCTTAATGGAACTGTACATCATAGATCAACATGCTATATTGACTCTCTACTGTGCTGGGTTTATTTCACTGCCCTGTAATGACATTACACCGAGGCAACCTGTAATCTTTGGACCTCTCACCTCGTGACATCTGCATTGCACTGAGACAATTCTCCGAGAACGTGATTGTTAGTTGAAAGTCAGCTCTAATAAGTAATCTGCAATTATTTCATCACCCAATTTCTATTAGAGAGGAGTTATTTTAATTAAGAGATTCATTAAGTTAGTTCATTAATTTCCCCACAGGTGCCCTGGAATCTCAGGAGAATTTCAAATCAATTCTGATGCCTATTATTTAATATCAGAGCGAACAGTTGCTGAGTTGAAGGGCAGCTTCTCTCTAGTTTCATCCTGTGGTGGTGTAGATTCATTGACAGTCAATAAAATAAAGAATATATATTAGATGGTTGGGCAAATGGTTTACTTCTTATTTGGTTAGGAGTGATCTAACTCTGGAAGTAGAAACAGCCGCATACAAGAATCTATAAATTAACCCGTGAATGCAAAATCCCATTAGTATTTGCAGTAAGGAGAGACTGGTATTGTTTCACTGTGTGCCAATCATCATCCTCTCAGCAGGCTGCTTAACTCTAAACTGACCATTGCACATAATTTCACTGCATTTGCTGCATATTGCAGCTCAAGTCCTCTGCCTGCCCTCCAGCCGTATACACTAGCTGTCAGCCTGACACTTCTCTGGGTTGATGTATGCAGGATGCTATCTATCATTGCCACGACATTGCATATCCCCTTCAGTTTGACACATTTGACAGACATTCTCGCCCATTAATGCCATGGTATCACCTAGGTTGTTATCACTGTATCTGCAGTACGTGGAGTTCCGCGAGCGTCGGAATGCTCGGCGCGTGGTGTGCAGTGAAGTCTCTGGAGTGTGCAGCAGTCGGATAGTTTTCCTGCTTACTTGTTTGGATGGGTTTCATGAATATTATACCTGCTGAGTGAGTAGTCAAGAGATCACCCGGCTCTTCAGGCTCAAAAGCTATCGTGATGGATGTGAAATGTTGGAAAGACATTGTAGGACAGAGTGTTGGCCCACACCATCGATCACTCATGTGGAGCAGATGACACAATTCTCTCCCCCTCTCTCTCTCTTCCAGCGAGTTTATCAGCGCTGCCCAGAATATTTAACAGGGAAGAGAGCGCACCCGTGGGATCTCATTTGCACAGGTGTCCATCTGGTAGAAGTTGTCTGGGATAATCTCCACATCATGTCACATTTGCATCCGAGCTTCATGAAAATGGCACACTTACTGTAAGCGGAGCGCGCTTCACCGGCCAGTTCGAAGGGCGAGGGATTGTTTGCCGACACTGTAGCGAAGACCAGTGTGTGTTGTACTAATCCACGAAGCAGCTAATGCTGCGCAATTATGTAAGGATTTAACATGTTTGTAATTGTTTGTTGGTTCAGCTCAATTTGTGTAACCAGCTTTAGTTGGAAAATTAGCAATGAGATTTTCCTAAACACTGCCAATTTGTTTGGTCTTTTAACCAGGAGGGATTTGCTGCAGTCAGGCCATGGTACTTGTCAATCGTGACAGTCTTATTAGCCAGTTTGGGCAAAGAAAAGGTGCTCTCATTGAATTCATTGATCATCAAGGACCTTTGCTTCGGTTCCCCTCCTTCAAATAGCACATTCACAGTGAATCAATGTCTTCATTGATCCTCATGTTCTGTTAAGAATTATTCAAGTAGCCGATCCAATCTCCAAATCGCTGTCCCATTAATGACCCAAACAGGCAACGCTGCAAAGGCTCAACAGCTGTATCTCGCTCTCGCGTGGCTGTGGAGCATCACTCTGCGGGGCAGGACTGGATCTGATCAGGATCTCGGCTTGGTTAAAAACTTAAAGGCAAGCAGGCAACACAAATCACTGAAAGTTTACTACAACACCAGGCAGAGAGGGGATGAAATGTTTATTCCACCATGGATGAATACTCACCAGTATCTGTGGGCCCAGGCATGCATGTAGTCTCCAAACATTACAAGCAATCTTGCATTTTACGCCCCTTTTCCCTTGCGTTATAAATTCTCTTCTTTATGTATATGACCTGAGCAGTTACAGTACATCAATTGTAGCAAGTAATTTTCTGCTAGCTCGCACTGTATCTGCTTAACACGTGAAAACAAAAGGCTCAATCAATCTTCAAGCACTGTTGACATTCAGGGCTGTCGCTCCATATTACCAGCCGTGTCCCTGCCTCTCACACACACACATGTACGCTACACATACTGTATGTATGTGTGTGTATGTGTGTGTCTGTGTGCGTGTGTGTGTGTGTGTATTTAAATACAAATGGAAAGGTAGGCTCATCATGCATTAGTGGTATCCACACTTGAATGGATGAGAAAACATTGTAAGGATCTGTAATTGTCCAGATTAAGGATTATATTAAAGATGACGATTCCACATTCAGGATTCTAGGAAGGTTTTCGCCCAAAAGAAATGTGACGTAAATTCTAAAAATGATTAATTGCTTTCCGCAGAAAGGTTTCTCTCTATCTCGGCTGCTGCATTTAATGATTCACATGGAATCTGAGGAACGAGTGCTGTGGAGATTTTGATAGCGAGTTTCTTTGAAGCCAGAGATGGACTGCTGGCAGCTTTTGTTTGCCGCATCTGGCAAGACTTCAACGTGATAAAAACTAATTTATTTCTCAGACTGATTTGTTAACTTTGTATTTTTCGCAGGAACTCAACCTACTGCATGAAGGTGTCCATGTCTCTCACGGTGGCGGAGAACGACACAGACCTCTGCTACAACTCCAAAATGAGGTTCTTTGAGAAGGCCGAGCTGAGCAAAAGTAAAGACATTACCTGCCCAGGCATTGAGGATTATATACAGCCAGGAGTGGAGCCTGAGATTGTGTGGTACAAGGTAAGATGCACCATTTTCCTGTGACTTGTGGAAAATAATATATCTTAACCACTGAGTTAATTTCTTTTTGACATGGAGAACTGCAAGATGTTGTCAGAACAAAGGGTTTTATCTGCCACTCGAAACCCATCATGCACAATATTAGAAAAGAAGCTCTCAGTTAAAATTAAAAAGCTACTTTGCCTACACAGGAAGTTCAGTAATTTATTTGAAGAATAACCTAATTAAGGTTGGCTATATTCAAATCTAATTAGCATCAAATACCATCTCCTCTCTGACTTCTAAAAGCATCAATATATAAATATATATCACACAAAAATAAACCTCCATCCCTTCTCATGTAGAGATGTGATGCCCACAGTCGAAGTGACCCAGTCAGACCTCACATGCAGCCCACTTTGACAGAGCTGTTAGGTGAAGCTTGGGGGCCAATTCATCAAACGTGAGAGCGTGCCAGATTAAGTTGGTCGCATCGCTTCTTCTCTTTCCCACTGAATCAAATTAAAATAGTAAATAATGACTGCTCTGCACCCTCTAGTTACTGGCTCTGGCTTCGTCAGCGGGGGCTGATTGAATTCTGGGAGTCCTGTCTTGGACCACAGTTCGAAACCAAACCCACAGTGCCCCAGTTTTCTTTGCCTCAGGTGTTCTGTGGCCCAAAATCTGAAAGGCCTTGACTGTCTCTGGAAGTCCATCCTTACTCACCACCTACATAATAGTTTGCTGTGGGAATATAGAATAAGAGCCCTTGATCCACTTTATATCTTACATTGTTGTGTATTGTATGCTTTCACCTAGTTCCTTTCTAGCCTAACTACTGGTAGAAGTGCACAGTCACACATAGGAGGAGTGGGCACAAACTTCTTACAAGTCTTTAAACCAATTTACATGTACCCAGCTGTCGCCTACCAACTCTCCTTTCATCAAAACCTCAGGCACTGTCAGACATTTCAGTCTGACTCATAACTTGAGTCCAAATTGGTCAAAGATGGAGTCAAAACCAAAAGCTCTAGTGCTCCACCAAGACCAAGTTTGTGTTGATATTTAACTATAATATAACCTGCACAATTGCTCAGGACTTTACATTAGATTTAAATGTGCACAATCCCCCATGGTGTTTTCTATTTTGAAATAGAGTGCACACTATAAATGGTAATATGTTAGAATGCAGCACAGGCTTGCCATCAGCTGACTTATCCCGCTTGAAATTTCAACAAATCATCAGTGACAAACTTCATTATGCCTCAATAGCTCCAGTTCATGTCACTTTCCTTAAGTATTGATGGTGCAGCCCAAATCAGTAAATGACGAGTGTGAAATTAGGAAGAACTTTAGACATAAACTTTGTAATGGTTTTATGAATAGCTGGTGCAGCCTTGCCTCAGAATGATAAAGGCACGGCCATTCAGTCCCATAAATCACAGTATTAGAGTCTGGGCAAAAGGGGTGCACCATAGTAATTTTGCATAATTTGGAGAGAGCTTGTGTATGGATATGAGGCGTATAAGTGTGTGGAAAGCTACTGTAGTACTTAGTTTAGTCATAAAGGGCCTCCATGGATTTAGCTCATCTTTGTTGCTAATAATTAGAGGTATTAAAGTAGAAGTGTGTTTTGTGCAGGTTTCAAACACTTGATACAATTGAGAGCTGACAGTACAACTAAAATAGCGTATTTGCTTTATACCTAACATGAAGCATCCCCATGCTCGACTTTTCTTTACTTTGAATAAAGGAATGCAAGCCAAAGCAGTGGAGACAAACCATAGAAAGGAGGCGAGACACTCTGTCCATCAAGGAAGTACGGGAAGATGACATTGGGAATTACACCTGCGAGTTGCAGTTTGGGAACTTTGTGGTGCGGAGGACGACTGAGCTATCCGTCACAGGTAAAGCAATGTTCTGCATTTCTTCAGTGCTGACTGCAGAGTCATCTCTGCTTACGTTTGTTAAGATGTTTATACTGTGGAATCTAGTGTAAGAGGTACAGAGAGCCTGAATTGCCACGGTGCTTGCAGCAGCAAAAAGGAACATCAGTATTGGCACACTTAAAGCCTAAATGCAAGTATATTTCTATTTAATGCATTTAAAAGCAGCAGCATTTCCACAGTAGAATGCCTACATTGTTGAATATGCCTTTGTGCATTATGCCTGGTGATTGTTTTCTACAGATTGTGCTTTTTTACACTGTGATCTGACCCAAAAAAAAAGAAGAAGAAGAAGAAAGAAGAGGCTTTAGGTTGCTGTTAGAAAAATAAAGCTTTTTAAAGCTGATCTCTGCACCTTTTGCCAATAGTGACGCTGTCTCTGTGACTTCCAGGCTGCTTTAATTGCTAAGTAGTGGAATTCACACAGAGCCACTTCAGCACTTTTTCATAAGGCTGTTGAAATATTTAAGCCTGAACCTAAAGTAGGTGACAGATTGCTCGCCACTGACACTGTCACAGCCAAGGTTGACACAGCAGGCACTGTGGATAGGAAGAACTCCAAATTTACAACTTAATTATACACACTTCCTTTTTGGGTTTTTTTTCAGCCTATCTGATTGGAATTAGTTCTGGTAGTTTTCCTGAGTGATGTCACTTTAAGTTTGTGATGAATAAACAACAGCACAGAGCTGATATAGACTCAAATTAGTATTTTAATAATCACAGTTTAACTGCTTTATTTATTTTGGCTGTTGCGGTCTTAAAGTTTCATTTACCAAGCTGTGAACAACATTAATCATAAGAGACACAATGATAGTACCATGGCCAATCATATCACCTGCCAGATTTCCGATGCTCCTATATTACAGATCTGCTCCATTATAAAATGTTCCTGTAAAACTAGAGCCCAGGTTTGTTTGAGTAAAAGTGTGCCCGTGCTTTGTGCACTCTCACACGACAGCAGTTCCTCCTCTCCATGACTCATTTGGCTGAGCTCACTTTTCCTGTGGTGGCTCACGTCCGCAGGGGTAAGAACAAATGCACAATGACGCAGACTGAGACAAAACAGAGAGAAGTGAAGAGGTCTCAAATGGAAGAGAGGGACTGTGTCTTTACAGCGCAGCTGCCATCGTGCACTGTGGGTGCGAGGGTCAGGCAAAGTGTTAGCTGTTAACTGCTACCTGATTACACTTTATAGTCCCTTTAAAGAGACAAAGACAGACTCCGGTGAAGGCCGAGTTAAGTCATAAATCATTTTCCCACCAGCCTCAAAATGTCATCCTGGGGGAATAGTCTTAATCTCTCTATCTACTTTGGAGACATTCAGCATTTCAAAACAGGTGGCAAAAGATGATTGATGATTGGGCCATGGCAGTAGAAGTGGCATTTACGATTTTTTTTTTTTTTTAGAAAGAAATATACTCCACTCCATTCCACCTGCGACTGTGTGGGTTTTCCGCTCACATCCAGCCCTGCCTGTAGGTGTGAATGTGTCTGCTTTAAGCTTTTTGATAGACCAGCAGCCCGTCTAGGACTTACCCTCCCTCTCGCCCGACTCATGCTGGAGTAGTCTCCAGCCCTTAAGCTTATTTGGAGCTTAGATAAAGTTTGATTTAAGATGACGTTGTCAGTATCTGTGAAAGAAAGAGAGATGATTGCTTTTGTTTTGGCTGAATTTTCTCCATCAATTCTATGATTTATGATAGGTTTTGTTCAGAAGATGGCACAAACCTTTACAGTACATTGATTCTTAGGTCTAATTCCATAGTAGTTGTAGGTTACATAATGCTACAGTAGTTTATTGACATTCTTAGATGTATCTTCTAGGATACACAGATGCAAATAAATAGTTTCACCCAAAACTGACTTTAACTGTAAGTTACAAGATGCAATTTTGCCTTGAGGCAACAAAGAGTAACACAAGTTCCCATTGTTCTTTCTGAACTTGGAGTGCTTATTATCTTTGGAAAGCAATGCCAGTGTTCATTCTGCGTTTTGGCATGGTTGCTTTCCTTTTAGGCAGAATTGCTTTCCCTCCGAGTTTTGGATTTATTTCTTTATATCCTGTTTTGCGATTGAAGAAGTTTTGAGTTTTTGTACGTGGTGTTTGCTTTTGTGCAGCCACGGTGGCTGCACTGATCATGCTAACTATCCAGTTCTTTTGATGTCTCTTCTTTTTCTGTCTGCTGTCACTGCTTCAGTACACATGAAACACATCCCGTTCTATAAGGAAGGGGATTTTGTTTTGTTGTTTTGTGTATAGTATTTAGAACAGCAAATGTAGAACCTTTGATGAACAAGACTGAATCATTCTTCAGTCCTAAACACCTTGAACTTTCATGTGTTTATCCTCATTTTGATACATCCACTGGTTTCATATTGAATCAGTGTCCTCCAACAGTTTTAATACCCATTACTTTTGTGTGCAAAACACTCAAGTTTTGTCTAATTTTCACAATTAATCATGGTAACTAGCATTCTAAGGTTCAGTTGTTCAGGAAATTATCAGCCATCTATCCCCATTATATACCCATCTAGAGGGCCAGTGAGAATAAGTGTGAAATTGAACAAGAATAACAACACAACATCTTAACAGAGTTTTAAAAAAACTGCTTTAGCAAGGCTGTTACCTAGAGTATACTGCATGTTGCATCTGTTAGTCTTTTTAGTAGAACTTTACAACCCGTAACTTGGGGCTTCTCATAACTTTTAAGAAACTTGTGAGATTTCGGTACAAGGCTCATTTTAGTGTTTCCACTGTATTTTACAATTTGGGATGTGTGCCATTAAAAATGCAAAAGCTATGATAGACTATGCAATTTTTATGTGCTGTTTGGTAAGCAAGTAAACTGAGCACTTGTGGGACAGACAGTGTAAGTCATTTCTCACATTGTCCCTCAAGTGCTCAGTTGGACTGATTTTGTTCTTTATTTTTATGCCAACGGAAAATCCAGGGCACTGCTGGGCCTTGGAAAAAGCCAAACGGTGGGCCAGAAGTGTCCAGCGTGTCTAATCACATAGCTTTTCAGCCTGTTCCGCTCCGTGCTTTGTGATCCTTTATTTTTCTATAATCTTATTTCATCTTTCAAAATCTCTCCTGCACAGTTTGGCTGTCTGTTGGCCCCACATTTGCCGAACACTTTCTCAAACACCTTCCATTTCAAACCACTGACTCCAAGTCAGTCTTATTGGCTGTCTCTCCCCAAATACTAATGAGGGCCTGGACATCTTTGTTAAGTATCGGTTCTCTTGGTCAGTTGAAGTAGTAAAATTGTGATTGATTGTTACTGACTTGTTTGTTGTAGTCATCTGTAGACATCTGTTTGACGAGTCATGAATAACAGCATTGCTGGCATCCTCTTAAAGTACCTGGAAGTTGCATTTAGTACCACATCTTGAGCATTGCCAAAGTTTAGCTCCAGAAACCCATCCCCAAACGAAGAGGTAGAACAGTGGCAACTAAAGCAGAACGTGTGATAATAGCTGCTCATTATATTACATTTCATTATTTTCCTGCTGAGGGAAAGGGCTTTAAGTATTCCACATTGAGGTCTATGGTTCAGACTTGACCTTGCTATCTGCATGCTTCCATTATTTTTTTTTATCTGGCATAAGTATACATGAATGAAGTCACCATCAAAACCCTTGTCACTCCCCTCTTCATCAACAGCCTACAGGCCCTCTCAAAGCAGTGCAATGGGACAAAAGGTCAGGTTCCATTTGATTATAATGAGCACCGCTAAAATCATAATGAGCTCCCTTGCTGGGTGATTGGAAGCGACATTCATTTTAAAATGAAATTTGGGGTTTTATGACTTCTTTGTAAGGTGCTCCATTTGATGTCTTAGATTAAACACCGCAGAATAAAGGAACAGTGATGAAATAGATATACAGGGGAGCAGCAACTTTGCTGTGTAAAGTAGACTGTCAGTGTAGCTAATGAGCTGGGACTGATGCTGTTAACCTGCTTTTCTTATTTTGAACCAGCACGCAATGAGGTGTGTTTACTTGATGAAGGGAAAGGGGCTTGCTTTGCAGCGCAAGCATGTAAATAACCAAAAAGCCAGAGAGGTTGAAAACAATCATGAAAACATCTCTTAACATAAAATGTCTCTGCATTCCCCTTCAAACAGACGAATGATGCATTCACCTGATATTTTCCACATCCTTTAAACCCTGGCATTTTGAATAGACAGATCTGATCCTATAGTAGCTTTGTGGCTTAAAGCAGTTCAGGTTGCACCACTCTTTTCAACAGTCCTTCAGTCGAGCACATTCAAAACCAATTTCTCTCAAGTGAACAATGGTGTATTGCTAGATAGCACCATGCTATTTCAGTGTCTTGCTTACTATTGATTATTATTGCACAGTGACATGACTGCTTGGAAATGAAAGGAACTATTTTGCTTCCTCAGCTCAACCACTGCTCCTGAATGATGGGAACCATTCCCTCGATATGTGTTTTCTGTTGTGCATTTGCAAGCTAGAGGCTATGTTCTGCAGACGTGGATAGAAATAAAGAATAACAGAAGTACAGTACAAGTTTGGAACATGGCACTTGAGTAGAGGACAAGACAGTTTGTAATACAGTTGCTGTCTCAACCTGCTGTATCAAGTTTCCCATCAAAAAAGACTGTGACTAGCAAGGTTATTATAAAGTAGCCTACATATTCCTTTGACACTCTCTCGCTGTCACACGAATCGTCTTGCACATGGCACTGGTCCCTCCAGAACATCCCCATACTGTTTACCTTGGCACACCAAGTTTGCTCACAAGTCTTCCAACTCTGCTCACCTAATTTGCATACTGTGATTCAATTACACTGCGGTTAGAATGGAGATAATGAGAAGGCTTATAAACACTAGCTGCTTGTCATTATCCAGATAACCTATTACGATACAAACCATATGTTAATACCAGGTGTAAACTGGGTCTTGGATTTGAGGTTTGCCAGTTATATTTTAAGTTTTATAGATATTAACAGATAAAGAGATGAATGTAAACGGTTTACGGTGTAAATGGTTTTAGCAAAAAATATGCTACTTTCTATTCTACTCTTCTATTTTAGCATGCTAATTTGTATTTATAGCAGGACAGTGATGCATATGCTACTGTACCATGCTGTGTTATGAAGCTAACAAGCTGCAGTGATCAAAAACAGTAGTGCAGAGACAACAAACTCATCATTTAGAAGCACAACCAGCTTCTCACAGCCAGAAGTCCATCCAATACAGGCATCAGAGGCTTTAGGCTAAACTTTAGTTAGTTTTCTTTTCAATATTGGAATCATTGTTTTTTTGCATCCTGACCCAGCACATCTTGGATGTCATTACCTATAATATATGCAATCCTGTCACCATGATGAATGCTGTTACAGCTGAAACATATCGATTCTTTTTATACTTCAGTCTAGTCTATTGTTCTCCAGGAGCAGCCAAATGACTTTAGTTTTGCTGAGTAAAAAATAAATGTGGCGTTTGTTTTGGTGGCGGCGGTGAGAGGAACAGAGACAGCTTGTGGCGCAAGGACACTCGCAGTAGAGTTTAAATAAATATCCATTCAGCATTCAATCATTTACAGTATGAACGCATTTGGTGACACTAAAATCTTAACAGGGCCTCTATGTCATTGTTAATCCTAATAAACTGTTTACTTCTTCAGCTCAGTATTACTGCCTCTCTTACACCTCTATCCTGCAAGGTATATCTCCTTCCAGCACCATTTGGTGGCCATTACCAATTTCCTCTCTCATCTCAGAGTTGACTCATTAGCATATGAAGGAGGTTGGAATATAATTGCTCCTTTAATTGATGGAAGATAATTAATCTGGCCAAGGTGCTGGTGGAAAAGAAACGACGATGCACTGAGTGGATTCAGGAAGTAATCCTTTTCTTCTTGTGAATTTGATACACCGTGTAATCAGCAGGTGCTTGATGAGGTTTATTAATTTTTGCATCTTTTTTTTTATATCATTACCTTTGATATTTTGTCACTTTATTAGAGAACATACTTATGAATAAAAATGAAGCTTGTCATTATTTTGTAAGTCTTGCTGTGATTTGTATTCATGGTCTCCTGCTGTGGCACAAGAGTGAAAGTTATTTACTATAGCTTATATTATGTCTACTTACTAAATTTTGTCTCTTTCTTTGAGTTATATTTTTTGAATTTAGAGAAAGGAAAACACATAGATGCTTGCTGGATCTCAGTGCTTGGCTCATTCTCATTTTGCGACTGCTTTCATGCCATAACCTTGGCATGGCATTATGAGTTTCACACCCTCACAATGTTCAGAAGCGGTGCCACTGGTCCTTATGTGCACTGTTCTCACCACACATCTCATCGCAGTGGGAATTCAGTGGATTAATTAAGATTGTCACTCAAACATCTGGTTGCTGTGGAAATGGGCTACAGAGTATTTTTTGAACCTTCTGGCTTTTACATCGGCGTTTGGACTGGGCTGGTTTCTATCTCTCATGATGATACAATGGCATGATGGGAAAAATGAGGAGGAGGGAAGTATTCAGTGACACAATATGTCTGTGTGTAAGAGTGCATCCCTGCCAAACTATAAAGCTGCAGTTACTATAGCATACTGAATAGGCAGACCCACATTAGTAGTGTGGGTGATGGAGCTGCTATAATTCCTTGGCTTTCTTAGTATTTCCATTGTTATATCCATTTTCTAAGAAATTTTCACAAATATAATTGTCAGCAGATGACAGGTTACCCAGCTACATTTGAAATAAATCAGCTAGTTTGTCAAAGGGAAATGTACATGAAAAATAAGTGAACAACATTAATCTAAGTACCCTCTCTTTTAAACCTTTTGGTGCTTGCCTGTTGTTGGTTTTTGTTTGTTAGTTGTTGTTTTTTTGGCCACTTGGGGGCAGCAGAAACAACCTGTTAACACAACACTGACATAACCTTTTAAACTATACAGTGAACTTGTTAAGAAAGCAGTTTCAGAGCAACATTGGCATTCATCTGGAGTAGAGTCTCTGGCTACTTTATTAAAAGAAGAATATGCACTCCTCTTGCCGTTCAGTGCTAGCAGCTCTCATACAGTGAGTTTTTAGATCCTTTTTTCCCCCTGCTGGGTCTGAAAACAATGCTAATGAGAGCAATGAGAGACAACCAAAAGAGTGAAATTTGCAGACTATAAACCCAAAACAGTGAATACAAAGATGCTAAAAAGCTGTCTAGGGCTTAGGACAAGTACACACAAGTCGAATGATCCATTGTTTGTTTTAAAAATATTGATTATTGCGACTAATTTCCCTACATATACAAGAAGTTATACGTAATGACAGCAGACCAAACTCAATTCATGTTGACAGTGTTGTATAAGAAGAAAGAAAGCATTACACAGTGAACCTGACTGGAATTAAGGATGAATGGTCACCACGGTGACACTTAAGGTTTACCATGACCATGCATGTGCTGGTATGAAATGTACTGAAAGTTGAGTGAAGAGCTTTTAAAGTGTGATGGATGGCTTTTTGATTAATTGGAATGATTTTTACATGTGGCTCCACTGCTTATTTTCCTGAATGAATTATTGGATGAGCGTCCTCCTTTTTCTGCCCCAGCTCTTGTATCGCCGTTAGTCACCACTGCCAAGCTCTCATACCCCTGTCAGGACAAAATATCTATCAGAGACAGGCAGAACCTGAGGCTTTACTTTACATCCAATAATGGAAAGTCTCAAGCTCAACAGTGACTTTTTTCCTCCTCTTCTTCTTGTACTGCCACTCACTTAATTGTATACTGAACAATCATACCAAATTGAAGGCCTTGTGGACATAGCCACATTCAGCAATCAATGCTGCATATTGCCACCTGAGGTCTACTTTACAGTTCTAAAGCGTGTGGACGCTTTAACATTGTCAGTTTTTTTTAATCAGTGAACCAGATATAGACTGAAAAATGTCCTTAATTCGATGCCAAGGACATTTATTGTTTATGCTCAGCACAAGTGAATGTTTTTTTCCCAAAGAGTCTCTTCCTCAGGCTTTTTCCTCTCAACAAACTCTCCTTGACCTGCACTCAGACAGATATAGAGGTCAGGTAAAAGCTTCACCAGAGAGAGTTTTAGCAGGAGACTCTTCCCTTGTAGAAACAGTCTATGGGATGACTAAGAATAGTGTAAGAACCGTGAAAACCTTGTAAAGTGCTTTGCTGAGACGTACACAAGGCAACTTTGCACTTTAGAAAGCCCAAGAGTTCTTTTGAAATAGCTTGGGAATTTATTACCTAAGAGTCATGTGACCAACATTTTATTTTCTTAATTGCTGGAAAGGCTGGAGGCGTCATGCACTTGCGCGCTCACTCGCTGCAATTAGCAAGGAAGTTTTGTATTTTGCTCAGCTTCAGTTCATTACTCACTGTGCTCCAGTGAAGATTTCCCACCACTGACCACATCATATGTCAAAATTTCATTTGGGCTTATGACATAATTGGGCCTCATTTATGGTGGAAAATGAGCACTCTTTGCTATTGCAGCTCTTATGTGTGATTTAGGTCAATGAGGCTTATGTATTTTTAGATTTAAATTTAGATTTAAATCTCTCACAAACCTGCTTCCAGGATGAACAGTGAAATGCTGTGTTTCCTATGATGGATCATTAACGTTTTGCTAAATCACCGGTACCAACATTCATTTTATTTTATATCATTTATTTTAAAAAAATACAATTTTAGCATTCATGAATTAGTCTATATCTGTTGTTTTTCTGATCAATTATATAATTATTGTCTATGAAATGTAATAAATGCTTAAAAAATGCCCCTCACAGATTCCCCAGACCCAGATGATTGCTTGTTTTGTCCGACCAACAGTAGCTACAGCAGATAATTGTGGCTTGGTATCTAAGGTGGAGATTAATTAGCAACAGCAGGTGCTTAAACATTGTCCAAAAATATAATATCATGTGTGTATGTATTTAGATTATACAATATGGGTTATACTTCTATGCATGTTCATGCTACAGTGACTGCAATTTACCCCATTAAAGTGTATAGGCGGCAATACAAAACAGAGTGCAGGTAAAGATGTATGAACTATATGCAGCTATGTGCACCTACAAATCCTCATATATACAGTTAGAAGTTACACAAAACATCATCAGATGTATCCACAATGTCCTTTTCAAACCTATATTAATTGACTAATTGATTAATTGACTCCAGAATATTGTAGCTCAGCTGATATAAATCCACACACCACATTCCCATTAAATCAGACTGACTGAAATAAAAAATACCCACACTGGTGCTTTTGCTCTTTTCTGTAGATTTTCCACATGTAACACTTTCCCCAGTCAGTGCTGTGCTCCTCCACTGTGTCCAGCTGTTTGCCATAACTCCCTTGTTTTCAGCGATGCCCCCATTCCCTTGCGGTCTGGCAGGCTGTTTGTTATGCGTTCCCCTGCCATCACTACCCAACCCGGCGAATCAACTCAACCCCGCGCTCTGATCAATCCAGCAGCAGTAGTAGTGTGTGTGTGTGTGTGTGTGTGTGTGTGTGTGTGTGTGTGTGTGTGTGTGTGTGTGTGTGTGTGTGTGTGTGTACACTGTAGTGCACACTCAGCATCCCGGTGGGTTTCCACCTGCTGGCGCCATCAAAGGAGCAGCACACAGGAGATGTGATTGCAGAGCTTACAGCAGGGGAGGAAGTGGGCGAAACAGGAGAGAAAATATCTGAGCGTGAAGCATGTGCAGAGCACGGTGTTCTCAAACTGGAGTGGTTACTTGGTTACTGTATATCAGCACAGGCTGTAATTTTACTGAAATGTGTGTATTGCTGTCAAGTATGTTTTTTGATTTGCCAGCAAAGGGAGGTTTAAACATTATCATTTGACTGTGAATCCCTCAGATAAAAACATTCATAGATGGAGAGCTTTGGGGAAAGCTGTCTCCCTATGTTTGTATCCCTCTATTTCCTGAGGTCATCTCCAGTTTTGGCATTGTTTGCTGCCATGAAACGGTGACAGGTAATTGGCAACGAGGCAACTCGATGCCTGTTTTTTTTTTCTTTTTGGCTTGGCCCTGGCAGATACGAGCCCCATGAACAAACTGCCGAGGAAGAGCTCCTGGAATTAGTTTGACTTGGCCAGCTTTCTACAAGGTGAGATGACTTTGATCAGTGTCCCCTTGTTTGATGAGGTGGCACTTTCTGGGCACAAATGCTGTTTTAAGCAAACAAAGGACTATCTCCCTCGGCGTTTTGTCACAAGATTTAGGACACGGTGCAAGCAAGGGTGGACTGGAGGATTTAAAGCATTTTAAGTGCTAAGTGTATGGACAGTGATAGTTGTATAGACATACCAGGCATGAAAAAATAAAGTATTTCATAGCAATGCAGACTGAAATTGGATTTCCATGTACTTGTAAGTTAGCACAGTGTGAGGTTTTGGTATTTTGATGATAAGTAATTTACAGTACAAACTGAGCAATCATGCTAAGAATAGATGGACCACATTCTTCTGACCACATTTTTTTCTTCACTTACAGTTTTGACAACAGTGGCATCATTGTTGCATGTACTGTAGAGGCAGCCCAAACTAGCTGAATGCCATCTTTCTTAGCGCTCGAGTCACTGACACATTATGCCACCAGATTTCCCTCGAAATTCTGTTCACATTCTGCAGTCATTTACATCCAATGGAAGTATTTGCTCGCAGAGTGCCTTGTGTCTTGTGTCTTGTGACAAGGCCTGAAAGTAAAGTACAACACACACACTGCGTGTCACAAAGCACACCTCAGTTGAAGCCTGGAGCACGCACGCGACACGCCGTACAGACAAGAAGTCGTCAGGGTACAAGAGCCAGGATGTGAACGTGATAAAGTTTTCTGGAGAGTTGACACATTTCAGTTCTTGGAGGTAGAATGGTGGAGGATCCTCGCGAGCCACATGGGCTAAAGTAGAGAGTACAGTAAAGAACAAGGGATGTAGATGTTTTGACTCATGTCGTATGACATCTTGCCCTCAAAGATGTGGAGGTTGGGGTGGTGAATGGACATGTCCAACATTTCATGCCAGAAACTATAACAGGAAAAAAAGCTAACAACAAACTTTTTGTAACCCTCATCAAGTGGTTTCACTTACAAACCTTAACGTTAACCTTAATGTTCTTTAAATCAGCGGTGAAGGCCGTGCAGTTAAAGACATTGGTAGAATAAAGGATATTCCTCCACTTACTCAGTTGGCAGGTGGAGTAGCAACAGCACACTCCTCCATCATATGTGATTAGCACAGATATTCAAAAGTTATAGGACAAATAATTTGTCTGGCTGAGATCCTGATTCATCACCCCACCCTCCTATCTGTTTAACATATATTCCACAGTTGCCAACTCTTTTGCACATAGTACCCACGGGCGCTCAAACTGGCAACAAAAATGGATGGCAGGTGCACTTTGTTAGCCTTCATTGCCTGTGTCCTCATAACTTATCATTTGCGCTGGCCTTTGTGAACGTGTGATTAAATCAGCCCGTATGCAGAAATCTGAACCCAGAGCTGTTTTGGGGCGAATATTTACCAAAAAACCTCTTTGCCTCAGAGACGAGGTCTTGGTGGAGCAGGTGAAACCAAGCAACAGATGTGATGCCGGTTTGAACAGATGGTGCAAAAATGCAAAAAGGTCAGGTGGTCTGGTGCCTGTGTTGCTGTTGCAGCACATTGATTGGGCTCTTTTTAAGGAGGGAGACAGAATCCCTGACAATAATCCCTCTGCATGAAAGTGGGATCAAGAGCTTACAGGCCTTAATTACTAACAGTGGGCAGCTATTTGATATATTCCTCATGATTTGACAGGTGTACTGATGCTTCTGATGGATACTGCCTTCTTTGACAACTGAAAAGTGGAAAAATTCTCTCAATTTCTCAACTTCCTTCTTCTTAAAACAACTCACCTGCGAAGACGTTCGTTGTTATTCCAGATGATTTCGGATCTCCAAACCGCCTGTCACCTTTGCAGCGGGCTGCTGTCATACATCTTGTCAAATATCCATCAATTAGGAAACTGTGCTTACAAATGCTCCGCTGACACACCATACATCTGGGATTGCTAATTAAGATGACGTGTTACATAATTAATGCCTTCGCTCTACTAATTAGCGCTCACTTAGTGCCTTAGCTTCGGAGATGTGAAAATCAGTGTTAAACTAGTGTTAATATGATTCCACACTGCACTAAGAGATATGGAAATCCAACATTCCCCATCGCTTTCCGAAAACCAGAAATTTTAAACCTATTTACCTGTGTTTAAAAAGTGGTTTCCTTGACTTTAATGCTGTGTTTAAGTGTCTGTGCTTGATTTTTTTGTGACTTTAGATTTATGGCTGCCCTCAAGGCTCGAGCACACGCGTCTGTAGCCTTGAAGGCATCCTCTCCCTCCTTTCCCGCCTCCCCTATCTGTGACAGTTTGCAGAAATGCCCCATCAAGGACACTTCAGCCACATGTCAATCCACTGATTCCGCCTGAGAGATAAGAAGGTGGGAAGGGACAGCGGATGGGACTCTTGCATAATTTATAGTGAGCAAAAATCAATTTTGTGGCATAAATTACTCTGATTTTAATTAGTTGCAGATTGGTCTTTTACAAAAGGTGCATTCTAAATCACTTCAGGGAGAGATTCACTGCACCGAGACGAGCCTGAATTGTTCAGCTGGTGATAATTTCACATGATGTTATGATGGAAAATTAGGCTTGTTTCTTTGTTTGGAACGTGACCAAAATGTTTCCAGAAGGCCAAGTCATCTCTGTGAATAGAGGATTTTAAAAAAAGAATATTATTATTTTCGCTCCCTCTATTGGTGAGACAGAAAACTTATGGAGGAAAATGGAAGCTTGTGTTGGTGAAGTCTTGCCCCCCCCCCCCCCATTTGCTCTCTTTCACACGCTGACACACACCCTTATTGCCGCACGCACACACACACAGACACACCACCACACAAAACCACCCTCGGTCAGGGAGATTGCTTACCAGCGCTTAGTTCAGTGGCGATGCCCAGTTGGGCCTTGATGTAATGGAAATTGATTGCACTGCTCCCAGGCTACACTGTCATGACAAGTTATTTTAATGGCACTAAAGCGGGCTTATGCTGAAGTTTAAAAGGAGGGGGGCGGGGGCAGAACGGTGACTCGGGGCGGATTTGTAGCATTGCAAGGCTTTTTATTTATTTATGAGATAGCACAACGCGTCTTAGGGAAAAAAAAGAAATGAAGACGGTGAGTTTACAATGAGATTGAGAGGAAAATTATGGGGGGTGGATAGGTAATGTGGGCGACAGTTTATAGCCATTTTCTTGCCAGCTCCAGAGTTACCATCTCAGAAGTGGTTGTGGTGCTTGAAGTGAGTAACTAAAGAATGATTCATGCTTTTCAGTGTACATTTAGGTGCCAGTTCCATGACCGTACAGCATAGTACATACGAGCCATATACTGTATATGCCCATTTATCCCAGTAGTAACCTGTCACACAGGGTGGAAGGAAATTTTCAGCTGAGATGAAACCTGTTGTTTATTGGCCTCACACAGGTAATGGTTGCACCATAAGAGCGTGAGGGGAAACTTTCCAGCTTCTCTTTGTGCCTCCGGTTTCTGTTTCCTTCCCGCACCCAGACTCGGACAAAAACAAAAATAATAAAGACGGAGGCTTTAGCCTGCTGCTGTTTCTTCGGTGATGTGTGTTCCACAGGTGAGGTCATTTCCTGTCAACAAGTTACATTCAGATAACTCCTAGCGGAGGTCGTCTGTGGCTTGCTGACGTGTGCATTTGTATTATTGGAGGAGACTCGGCTGTTCTTTGCCATGGGCAAACTTCTGCAGAAGCTGTTTACTCTGTCTGCCACCCTGTTTCCTTGTCTGTTTTTCCACTGTTTTTTTTTTTCCTTTTTCCACTCTGTTTAGTTCCTATGTAATAAACAAAATGATTTATATTATAAGCAATAGACATGCAGGACTTGGTGATGAGTACTTAAGAGCCTCATAATACAATCAGTTCCTAATTTATTTTAAAGTTTAATGGCATTTTGAGTTTAATGGCATTTCAGATTGCAATGTCTCTGTGATAAATTACGATGGCTCATGCATGAGCACATCAAGTAATGTGTTCCCCTCATGTTTTGTCCGCAGGCCAATTAAGGCTCACTGTGTGACAGTCTGGCCGAATCAAAAGGTCTCTGCACTTCTTGACAGCTAAAATAGCCAATTAAAATCCCGCGCCTGTGCTGAAACAGCCGTCACCGCCCACCACAAGCAATCATTACCACACATGTGGGTTGGAAGGAATCCACGGGTGGCGTATCGATCGAGGTGCTGAAAACTGATCCAACGCTTTGGCCCCCCCCCCCACCCCCAAAGAGGCGAGGCCCGTCAAGTTTTAACAATGACGAAGGCGTCGGGTCAGGTTTTGAGCAAAATCGCAAACACACACACATATACGCCCTTACTGTGCTGATTGCCCATGCCGGTGTCACTGTCCACTGTGCGCAGTGGTAAGCCTCATCACGCGGGTCAGCAGAGCCAAGACCTCACTCACATACTGAACAAGTCCGGAAATTAACTTTGATGCGGAATGTCTGTGGGCGAGCAGCTCAGGTCCACGAGGGGGAAAGAGGTGGCTGGTCAGCTGCGTCTGTGGGCGAAATGTGTTTGCCACATGCAGAGATATGAAAGAGAGCATGAGAGAGGAGAAGAGTGTGTGTGTGAGAGAGAGAGATGGAGAAGCCACCCCCATATACTCAATGAGAAGTCACTTGTCTACTTCAAATATGCTTAATTCATATTCAGCTCTCATGGGGCTTACAGAGCTAGATTTAATACATCTCAGCTCTCCCTATGACAGATCTGGAGCATGTCTAAATTAGATTGTAATTTCAATGAACTATCTCTTACAATACATACAGGGCCAGACCTATCATTAGCACTAAGTGCCCCCCTCTGTGACTTCAGAAAGTGCTTGGATTCGTCTGCGTTCTTGTGTTTGCGTGTTTTGTGCTTTCATGTTGGAGACACATGATGCACCCACATTTGCACAATTACAGTGACCCACAGTGGACATGATGGCAACTGACAAACTCTTATGCCTTGTCTCATGTGAGCCATCATCATGTCAAGAAGCTCTAGTGATTTTAGTTCTTTCAAATCTGACATTTTTATAGTTAAAGCTCCAATTATGATTTTTTTTTTTATATTAACACTGGATTGAATGACTTTGGAGAGCAAAACAAAACTAAAAGAAGAGTGATTATAGGACTCAGCTGGACACAAACAATGTTCCAGATTTTGCCAGTGTTGCTCTGCTTCTTCTGGATGTGTAAAGAGGAAACCTGTTCGCTAGAGGAACTTTATCTGATAGCTATATGTTGTGTTTTTAGCTTGTTCTGCTACCCCCAAGTGGCTAAAAGAAAAGAACAAAATTTGCCCAAAGGCACTATAATCAACAATACATGTATCCAGCCATAGCTTTCTGTAGCTTATGCGGCGGGTAATGTATTCCATCATTTTTCTTTGCGATCAAAACAGCGCTCTCGTTATTATAAGATAAATATTATCACACAAAAAGATGACAAGATCTCTTGAGATGTTCTGTATCAGAGGTTCTGTCTTGATACAAGAAAGATTCAATTTTCTCCTTTTTAAAACAGGAAGAAGATGTCACAATAACAAGGAAAGATCTTATTATTATGAGTAAAACACAGATTTTCTTTTGTTCCTCTAACATGAATGCAGTACCGCTCGGTACTAATTGGCCTGCAGGGGTTGCTGCGTAATTCTACCGGGCGGTGTGTTTTCTGTGCAGTCCTTGCTTTTTCCTTAGAGGCCATATATGGTCAGGGAAATAGAGGAAAAGAAATCTATTTATATGCTTACCATGCTGCTGTTACATTAGTGAAAAATGCCCCAGACATGTGTTTTTTCCTAACTTCTAGCTACTGTGAAGCATTTCCCTTTTAAAATCTGCTTCAATGCAACTGTTTTGACAACTGAGTTTGTAAAATAAATAAGTGAATAGATAAAAAAGAACAACTGAAACCCCTGAGGGCATCAAGTCTTCTTTTAATGAGTGACTGTAGAAGACTCTACCAATGTGCATCTCAATGAACCGACCTTATATACATTTAAAGATCCTGCTTTCGTTAACATTCATCAGCCGTCTACCTGCATTACATCCCCACAGCAGACCTGCAGTCTGCCTGCATGTGGAACCGCTCTGATCAAACTGACTTTACGCTTCACTCTGATACTGTTCACATGATCAAAACCACTCATTGCATATGCATACAGTACATCCTCTCCTCTTAAAATACTCTTGCACTCTGACTTTGTAATCGAAGCCCAAAACCTAACCTTTACCTTGACCTTTAGGAGTTGAAACATTCATGTCATATTTTGGTGACGTCTGTAAATTGTCTTTTCATCCTTAAGGAATTTTTAAAATCTTAAAAGCTAAATGGAACACAACGTAGAGTAAACGCTGGGTGCAGAAATTCCCCAGTCTTCCACTGTTGTGACTGCACGTCTTGGTAGAATAACAATGTGGCTTTGTGAACAAAAAATACCAGAAATGGCTTCATTGTAATGAGTTACTTTTTTTTTTTTTTTTGCAGAAGCCATGTCTCAGTTTTCCAGAGGCTTGAATCTTGCATAAATGCCTCTCCCTGTTCCCCTCGTCTATGTATAGCACATCTCCCCCTGGATGACTGTAGTGAATTTGAAAGGTGAAATCGATGAAGGTTTGGATGATCCTTGTTCGTGGAAAGAGCAGGCTGTTCTATCGTTTTGCACACTCAGTGGTTTTACACTGCCAGCTTAAATTAATGTATTTTCATGCTTTTGTGACACAGCTCTGATCTTTTCATCAAGCATTAAAGCCCTCTTTCTTTTCAACAGTACAAAAGTCAGAAACAAAGAAAGGGTTTGAGGCAATAAAATGTATGTAAATCCACTGTCTCTTCGCTGAGCCCTAGTACAGTGTGGGCCCCGCAGCTCCCTATGGGACAATGGATTCGGGGGTGGGGGGTGTTAGTGCAAACCAGTGATGTAGGGCACCACGATGGCAAAGCCACCCCTGCTGGCACCTGCCACCAACCACTGACCTGTTTAAACAGCTGGAACGTTTGGCACTGCCTGCCTCCGGAGATTTGCAGGGCCACTGGCAAAGGGGTTGAGAGGAAGGAAGAGGAGGGAGTGGGGGAAGGGAGAAGGAAGGGGGATGGGAGGCATGGCGGAGTAGGGCTCCATAGCTCAGCAATAGGGGGGCACTGTGCAGAAATGGCACCAATCAGGAATTAAACAGGCCACTGGCATCAAGCTGAGGAGGAGGAGGTTGGAATAGAGTTCAAGTCAAATAGACATGTTTTTTAATAGGGGGCTGGCCAGTTCAGACGGTCACTTTGGTCGGGGAGTTCAATGAATGGGGGACCACGGTTAATAATAAATAGATTGTCGGGAAGCCTCGATGCCAACTGTTTTGTTTTCACGTTTTTTCATCTGTGTGCTTTGGAGGGGCTGAAGCTGTGTATGGGGCGTGGGAGGTTACTGACTCACACAAGGGAGCACTTAGCAGCTTGCAGCAGGGGTTTAACCAAAACCAAGCAGTCACTGGCAGGAGGTTAAGAGGCACAAGTGGGCTGCAGACTGCTGGTGGTGGACGTTTGATAGATCTGGAGTAAAGGCTGCAGTTGTAATGCACGTATTGCATGAGTGCTCGCTCACATTATTGAAGTCACATTTGATTCTTACACCCTGCTCTAATTAAACAGAAGAGAACAAGTGTAATGGGTATCTATCTTAGCAGGAGAAGAGCAATAGCTTGGATTGTCAGATAAATGGGTTTTGTATTGCGTGGAAATGCAGATGACACAATGTCATACCCAGATCTTTCCAGTGCAGCTGACTGGAGCTTAATATCTTTTTTTTCCCCCTGGTGATCTTAAGTATCGTCTTTAAATGTCAGAACTCAGTGTCAGTTTGAATCAAGGAGGAAAGGTTTTTTTCTAGAGCTAGCACCTTGCACTGATGCTCAACAGTCACACCATGGCAGAGGCAGAGGTACCTGTCTTTTCAGCAACTATCCTCAGCATCCTCAACAGACCAGGATGGATCAGAGGAAATAACTAAAGGGCTGGAACCTGCTTCTCTAGGCTTATTGTAAGCAAATGTGCATGCTATGTCTGCTCCTACAGTCACCCACAACACCCTTCCCTTCATAGACTTTTGCAGGTATGTTTGCAGAGCCAGTATCCTCAAGAATATCAATGGGTGGATTGTTCCTTCAACTCTGTGTTTTTGCATTGTCCTGTTTGGCAAACACCACCTTTTTAGTATTTGAGAATGCCATTAGCACTCACTCTGGCTGCCAATGATGATGCTGCAATAGTAGATGTTCCTGATCCAAAACAAAACCCATGGTACACCAACCCAAAGATGGTGAAAACAGACCCAAGGACGGTCAAACCTGGTCTGAAATAGATCCAAGGATAATTAGACCCAGTTCAAAATGTGGTCAACCCAAACACTCAGATAGAGACAGAACACCAACGCTGGTGCAGAATGATGCATGACAAGTAATTTTTCTTCTCACATTTTTTCCCCTATAATGATGAGGATGCACCATGTGATCAGAGCTGATGGCGTGTCTGCTTGGATCCACTCATGTATTAGACATATTGACACAGATGGAGATAGATACAATAGAACAGGACGTTTCCCAGACTCAATAAGACTGAATGTTATTTGCACCCAGTCTGACTCAGATCTTGCTCACTGGTAACCAAGTGGACCCATAAAGGTCCCTGCACAGATTGTACATTTGCAATGACTGACTGTGGAAGAGGTAAACTAGCTGTTCTCAGGGTCACAGCCTCGCCCGTGATGTCACTTGATCACAATCACGCGCCTGCCAGGTCAACAGTGTCATTTCGAACTCGCAATGACGACGCAGGAGAATGTCAATGACTGCCCAGGTTCACGTGTTGGTCCGCCGCCAGAGGGCCGTATGGAAGGTCAGATGTGTGTGTTTGTGATAAGACGGGTTGAAGCAGAGAGGGGGAACGACACTGAGAGAGCAGTGGAGGAGAGTGTGAGAGAGATGCTATCTGCTCAACTATCACCACATAGATCGCAATGAATCAGTCATCTCTATTAGTCATATTTCACAAGGATGTTAGATTATTTGAGTAGGAGGGTCAGTGTGAAGCATTTGCTTAAATTCAGCTACACAGTCATTAGCTTCTTACTTGAAAATTGAACCATGGTTACACTGTAACAGTCACGTACAATAGCTTCTGAGGGACCAGCAGGTTTTTGGTTGTTTTTCACTAGATGATGTCATTCCACCTCTGAGATGCAAGCCTCCTCACTGTTTGCCCGGCCAAGGATTTCTTTTTTGCTTATGTAACATCCATTTGAGAGCTTTTTATTATTAAAGACGATCATATCCTTGTTTATGGAAGTGCTTAAGCCCACTGGTTTAATCTTTTTTTCTTTTTTTTTTCTTTTTTTTCTAAAGGCAGCTTTGATGAATAATGCAGGGGGTTTGTGCTATACTCAATGCACATTCCAAAGGATGTTTGAGCACTGAGCTGAGTGCCAAAAAACATTGGCTAAAATCATTTCAGGCACCACCAATTAAACCTCGCGGAGGTTAAAGTCAAACGCCAATATTTGATCAGCCCAGTTTGTTTGACTGGAATGCTGGAAGAGAAACATGTTTGTTCAAGGCCAGTTTGGTTGTATTTGCTAAGAGTGGACGGTAGAGAAACAGAGGTTGTTTATTATATTACAGAGATTCAGACTATTAAAGCAATAATACTTATGTTCACCTTGTAGCTGTTGCATCACGATCACAGTTAAGCATACCCTGAAGCATAGTATTGATTTTATACTGTGATCACTAACACACAAGGGTTGGATATATTGCTGCAATCAAAGTCTTAACTGTGCTTAGAGGAGAGTTGGACCAGCAAAGCCTCCAGTATTTCGTTTCCTAAATTGTACAGTATCATGTAAATGTTCAAAAATAATTGGTTTCGTTGAGGGCCAAGACCAGCCTTCAGTTTTGGTCCTTTCTCTTTGGGCAGCATGTTCTTCCTTCATTAATGATGACAAGCCAATTACGTATCATATTATGAATCTGGTGCAGGGTCACCAGGGTTGGACAGTCAGATTCCAGGGGGTGACAGTACCTCCCAAGTCCTAATTTCTCCTTAATGAAACAAAGTGTTTTGTAATTTGCCACCGAGAAGAAGTAAGGTTATTAACTGAGACACTGACTTGTGGAAACTGCCGAGTTTTTTCTGCCTGATTGAACTTGAATGTAGCATTGTCATCCTGCTCCCTGCTCACAGTCACTTTTTTCTGACAAGTACAATGTTATCATAACCAATACAAGTGATGAGCCAAAAGAAAATAAGACCAAACGTATAATTAGCCGGAATTATCCTTTGACTCTGTATTTCAAAGGAGCAGTTGGGGGATTATCCAGTAATTTCAATATTGTCTCTGTTTCTGGTGACCATTAATGGAACTGCACCTCCCATACTGGCCTCAGCATTCAGCTGCTGTGGTAGCAGTTTGGCCCAGACATTCCACGTCCACCATTTTTCATAGCTGGCAGCAAATTTGGTGGATTTAGGGCATCCTGTGGCTGTCCAGTTTGTGAGAGATAAGGTGAAAGGGAACTCATCACACTAAATTACTTTTTCTGTTGTTCAGAGGTCCAGGGTTCACAGTCTTGATATCAGGTTATGCATTTTAGTGCACTGGTCTTGAAAGAGAGTAATTTCCAAATGCTAAATGTGAAGCTTACAATGCACATTTTTTTTGTTGCGAGTAGCTCACACAGCTCTTTTTGGATTTGTTGGGATTTTTGTCTTTTTGTGTAGCTTATGTGTCCATCCCTGTAATTAATTAGTTTTTTGTGTGTGTGTTTTTGCAGTGATTTTGAAGTCTTATCCCTGTGCCACATTAAATTTATTTTATAATTTTTTTCTGAAAAAGCTCATAACAGTTTGTACTGATATGTGGCACTCAAATTGGTATTGGTGGCTTGTGTAATGAGTTACGTCATTTTTACAAGGTGTTACTTATCACCCTTCCTTTTTATGTGCACTGTGTGAGGTAAATGTACCATACAGATACACACAATGTTCTGGATAGCATGTAAATAACAGAATTACCACACAAATTGTCATAGCAACAGACACTATAAGTCAGGCTTTATGGTAACCATTAACATAATTTCCTTGGATGAATCACCTTGTTGATTGAAACTTTAGTATCGCTATAGCATGTAGTCTTTTCTCCATAACTATTTTAACATGTGTCACATGCTTTATGCTTTATGTTTACTTTAATGGTGCAGCAAGGACTCTGTGTCTTGATTATATAAATATATATCATATAAAAGAAAAAAATCAAGTTTCATTTAAATGATTAGAGAATGTCTTTTGTATATAGCATTATTCTAGAAATTTAGTAAAAGTAGAAGTAGAAGTGGTTTATTGTTACAGAGCAATAAAAGTAAAACTAATATACATTATGTCAGTATTTAAAAGTATACGATTTCATTTATGCTGGTATTTACTTAAATTATTAGTTGTTTTTTATTTGATTTGATAATGATTTCATGCCTAGACTTTGGTTTCTGCAGTGGTTAAGAATCTGCAGTGACAGTGGATCCAATTGAGCAATAAAATTCTTGGCATGTAATACTAATAAACACAACAGTAAGAACATTGTTTTATAAGAGTATATAGATAAAAAGTAAGATGTGATGAAATCAAAATAATTTTAAGTATAAAAAACGCCTGACATGACATATGGTATTTAGACACTGGCACAGGGTGAATCAGTGGCAACAGCATCAAAGTGTCAAATAGTGGAAGTATTTTGAAGTTTTGCTGTTATAAAGTCGCAAAATACATTCTGTGGCTGATAAATATTCTGTTGTGATTTCTAATTGCACAATTAACCATCATCATCCATCATCACTTTGATTGGGCTGGGAATGAAAACAAGAATTGAGGTGAAAGTTGTTGACCGGTTAAGCATTTAGATATTGGGAATATAGTTTATTATGTTTCAAATTGGTTGTAACACACTCGGGTAGTTTAAAAATCAAGCTCAGCCAAGCCTGTATCTGTAATCAAAGTTTGACTGTGCGGTTACACTAACAACTTGCCTTTAAACAATCTCTATTAGAGGGTTATAGGGATCCTCAGTATATTGTCTGTGTAATGTGAACTTCCTGCAGCACAGAGTAAACAAAGAAGTAGTTCTCACTGCAGATGAGATCTGCAAGATGAGTGATCTGCCAAGCTAAACAAAGATATTGTAATTTGTCCTTGGGAAGCGTGCTGCAACACTAAAAGAAATCATTTTTGAGCTGGAGGAAGCAACTTGTAAAATCTTAATTAAAAGATTGTATCAGACATGGCTTTGCTTATGGAAAATAGGGAAATAATGGACTTAAAAGACAAGTTTTTACAGACGGAGCAGAGAAATAATTCACTGTGCTGGGGTAGCTGCAATGAGAGAGAACTTATTTGCCGCAGGGAGAGAATTGGCATTTTTAATATCCACAGCAATGAAATCTCAATATAGCTACTGTGAGGCTGCAGAGTGTCATTTGGCATAAGATCCTTCATTTTTCTATATTTTCTTCTGCTGTTTGTCTCTTTTTAGTCCTCATTATGGCAAAAACAAAGTGTAATTAACGCAATCATGATTAATTACAGCACACAGCCTTGGTTTACACATCTGCCTAATTGCAACTTTCTTTCACTTTATTTCAAATGTTCAAGTAAGCAGAACTTGTCACATTAGCGGTGTTTCTTCTCTCTCTTCTTCTCCCCTTCTCTGGTGTGTTCCTGCCCAGACAAAGGCAAGCAGGTGCTCAAGGTCCATACCATTTTTTTTGGTTGTTGGTTTGTTTCTTCAACCTTTTCTCGAACATTTTCAAAGCAAATTCCAGCTAAACAGCCCGCTGCTCAAACACTCCCACACATGTTCCTCCCACCATCCCCTCAACAGCAGCCAAATCCTCATATATAGAACTAGAGACGGCCATTTTGGAGGATAACATGGGCAAAGCAGGAAGTGTAGCACTGCCAGAGGCAACCTGCCAAGCTGATTCCCACAGCGATATATACATAGTAATACCCCTATTGATTGCTCTGAATATATTTATTGGGGGGAACGTGAAAGCAGGCTGGGGGAAAAATGGCGGAATTTATGACAGCCAGTGCTCAAGATTAATTCACTTTTTAATTACAGGGAAGTACATAGGTATTTCCTGTCGAGTAGTTAGATTTAAAGCTAAGACAAACAGCAAGCGATGGTTGCTGAGAACGCAGTATATGGAAGAAGGTTTATGAATCAATAGCACATTTTTCCTCGACTCTGCCTCATAGAAGTTGCCGGCGTGTATTTTAGGTTCTCAAGCATATTCATGCTCAGTGGAAGTTTGAAAGATCTGCTTTCTGCTCGTTGTTTAACTCCATTATTTCTGACTTTGCCTTGAATAAATTTGCCCTATAAACTGTCAAGCTGACTATTCTGTGCTCCAACCCCTTCATGAATTTTTTGTTACATCATTTCCATGTCTGTTTTTTGAATTCAGGTGGTTTTTTCATGCTGCAGGAGTACAATTCTCCTGCAGTGGAAGAAAAAGCTTTACAGAATGTTAATGTGTTTAGTAGGCAGTGCAAAGGCAGAACTCTTCATGTTAGCACAGAGGACAACCATCTCCTGAGTCTATTTTCACACCTGAGACACTCTAAAGATGAGCTATAAGGGTCTTTAAAGATAGTTACGATGGGGGAAAAGAATAGTTAAATCATAGAGAAGGGAAAATAGTTCCACTGTGGTGATATTCATGTTTGTCACTTTGTCACTTTGGCCTCTGCACTTACTTTAACTTCCATCTATTTCATGTGAAAATGTTGGATTCCGTCGAAAGAATCATCCAGAATGTTTGATAACCTGCATGTAGTTCAACATCACACCTGCTGCCTTGTCATCACCCATGAAGCCCAGCTGGCATTTACACCTCAGTCAAAAGTCACATGTTCTCACAACTGATGTCTGACGCTGTAAAGGACAACACTGAGCCAGGTGTGATCGATGTAATCGTATGAGTTTGACCAACTAGCTTTTTTTTCCCCCCAAGACTAGTGCCACTTAACAGAAGCATGTATGAAGGAAGCACATGCATCTGTTGCTATGCAACGGTTGTGCAATCACATGCAAAAAAAAAAAAGAAGAACTTTCACACCTGTGGGATCAAAGAAGTGTTTTAAAAGTTTTATTTTATTTTTTTTTTGTATTACTTTTGTGCTTGTGAGAGCACATTCAATATAATTTAACCAAAAGAAATCACTTTTGTAATAAGATGAAATGAGCCACAGATGTGTTTACAAAGATTAAAAAAGAAATCTTAAGAAACAAAATGTCATTTTTATCCGTGTAAAAAAAAAAATGCTTAGATGTAGAAACACTTTATGACTGTGCAAGTAAAATATGAGCACAGATCATTTTCATTTAGAAAAAACTAGAGTTTAGTTATAGTGAATCAGGGGAAATAGTTCAATTAGGTAATGTCACATGAAATGCTGAATGAACCTTTTAGGCACTTGTCTGACTCCATACATTCTCTTGTTATTCCTTGCATTGCTAGCTCCATGGACACTGTTGCCATAGTGATCGTAATCAGTCAATCAATCAATCTGCAACCTGTTTTAAATGTGAAAACATCTGTTCGAGACAGCTCGACAAAGTCAACTGAAGACCATGTCTGAAATAACTCTATTTAATATCTAAACCTTTACTCACCCTACATTGTAATGATTGCTTGAGATACAAGCCCTAGGATGGCAATCAGCAAGGAAGCTGTCAGCAAGATGCGTGTACATGTTAACCCCACCTGCCCTCCTCCTTCAGCCTCCATCACTAAATATCTTCACGCCCAAGCAATGACCCACACTGGCCCCAACACACACACACACAAACGTACACACAGCAAACAGCAGCAAGTTTCCCGTCGTCTCTTCTCAGCTCACTCTCTCCCACTCTATCTGCCGCAAGAACCCTTTTCATAAACCACCCCGAGCTTTCTTGCAACTCCACTTCTTTTCCACCCGCCATCTCCTTCCTCTCTGACTCACCCTCAACTCCTCCCCTCTGGGATATTTTAGGCCAGGCAGCTTGAAACATATCACCCTCCCTCCCTCCATCCCTCCCTCTCTCCTTCCCCATCCTCCCACCCTTCTCATTGCCGAGCGAATAACACATTTCCTAGGCAGGGTGGCCCCCGCTGCAGGAAAAGGTGAGTAATGAGTACAGGCCTCTCTAATTAACATGCAACTCTTTCGCGGCCTGCGCGTGTTTAGCCGCACGCGATCCACGTGTTGACAGCTTTTTGTTTGGCGGCGCAAATGTTTACAGTGGCTCTAGGTTCAGAAAGTAGGCATCAGATTTGAAAAGACATCTCATTACAGCAAAAAAAATCTCATCGCGCCACATATGACCACTGTGAGTAATTATGTAGAGTGCCTTTCTTTTTCAAAGCCGTTCACCAGAGATTGAAGTCGTTACAGCTATTCCCAATGCTGGCAGTTATATGATTTATGTGATTTCCCCTGAATGTATTGTCCCATCCTGTGAGCCCTCTCATATTCAATTGTTTTGATGGATCTTCTAAAACAACACCTTTTTCAATAAGGAAATATACCCTTATTATGTTCTGTTCCTGCAGGGTTCCTATATTGGTATTTTTCAACAAGTATCCTTGGAGAGAGTTGCAGTGTCATTTCTTGAGGGTTCTTTTTTTTTTTTTTTTTTTTTTCAATAGTATATTTTGCAGTGCTTTCAAAGATCACCATTTCAGCTGGGGAAGTCTCCCTGTGCATCTGGTTCATTTTTAACAAGCAGCATCCTCTTTCAGATAAAAGATTTATCTTTTGCACCTCAAAAATATCCATCATAACAAGTGGCTGCAACTCAACAAGGAACGCGGCGGTTCAGTAGCATTTCGGCAAAGCAGAATTTGATCTGTGTGGTGTGATTGTTGGCGGCAGATGGGGCGGATGCAGCATCTCAGACGTGGTGTTTTTTCAGTCACCGCAGTGTACAGGAGCAGTTAGCAGCAGTTCTATAGGTGAAATCAATGAGCGAGGTCAGACATCAAGATATTACAGAGCGCTAATGAAAGCGCAGAGCAACAGTGGTGCGCGTGGAGGCCGTCTCAGCTTTCAATAGGTAGAAACATGTGCTAGCTAAGAACGAGGGAATGAGGCCACAGTGGGCACACGGTCACCACAACTGAGGTGAAGAAATCATGGCATTGTTGTACCATATGTAGACTGTAGGCTGCCATAAAAAGCATGAATCCATGAATGCATCCAGTGGTGTTTACAGGCCTGTGGTGGGATTGTTACAGTGTTGAATGGCACATTAGGCCCCCAAAAGCCAACTGAGAAGCATTGAAAGCCACAGCATTACCAGTACTGTTGCAGTCCATGTTTGTCGCCACGGCAGGCGGACACTTCGAGCAGTTATAACCTGCCATGTCACAAAGCACTCATCATCTCAGGGCGGCTCCAGGAAACATGACAGTGGATTCAATTCATTCCAACAACCTGCACAGAATACAGATCTAAAGCCAACAGAACATGCTGGCAGGAGGTGGGCTGAAATGTTTGAGGATGAAGTGGAGTGGCAGGCGACAACAAATCCAGCAACTTTTTTTGTTCCAAAGCATTTTGTGAAACATCAGTACAAGTCTGTTCATTTTAGAGACGTTTGCTCATCAGAGTATATTGCTGCATAATTTATATCATACTGTCATGTGCCCAGGACAGTAGTGGGATGTTGTATGCCCTTAACTCGGTCTCTAGTCATACTGCAGTTGCAAAATAAGAGTTGTGAGAGTTCACCACTATACGTACAGTATGTAGCTGCCCTACAAGATATTGCATATGCACCAGTTGAAGTTATTTTGCTTTTAACAAGTAAGAGATTTGACGAATTCCTGATCAGATATTTTAATCTGATGACTGACAAGCTAACAATCAAAATGATCTTTTCATTTTGTTGCATGTTTAGAAATGTGGAAGAAATGTCTGCTGTAGCTGCCTAAGAGCTGAAGATCAATAAGGCCGGTCACTGGCTACAGTCCCACCTGTAATGCTGCTACCACAGCAATTAGAGAGGGGAAAAATGTAAATGATTTTCTCAGTAGAAACCTGAAATTGGTAAATAACAAAGCTCCTAGAGAAATCTAATTCCAGCGCTTTAATATGTCCTTTGTAGCTCCCCGTTTTCCTCTTGTTGTGGTTTAACTCCTATCAGCTCCATCAGAGAGATCATCAGAGACTGCAGTCATCCCGACTCTGCTCCATTTCACCCGCTCTCCTTGGGCAGATGTTTCAGGGCAACAGCCGCGAGGTCCTCCCGCTAAAATAACTGTTATTTTGCCAGAACTATAAAATATAACTCCCACACAGCACCATCGCAGGCAACAGCAGCATCATTGTTCTCACAAACACTGAACTATTCTGTATATCTAGCTGGTCTGCATATTTTGTGCACTCGGTGCTGCTCGTGAAGTCCATCTGCTGAGGGGAAATTGTACACGTTCTGTTGTGTGGTAATGAAAGCACTTTTCCTTCAGCCGAGGTCACATTAAGAATTTACAGTGGCATTTTTCCAGTCTATTGACCTGTTTATTTAGCCATGAAAAAGAAAAGTGCACAATAAAACCCTGTAAGAACTTGATGACAGCCTCTCAAAAATCCAGTATACGTCCAAAAACAGAACAGTAAATACCGAATGTAGTATTGTGCAATAACTACTGGTATTTAATTCCAGCAGTTAACTCAAGTATTGTTCCCTGATAGTGCTGGTTACCTGGAATCCTGATCCATTTATCGTCTGTGCCCTGAGGAGGCCTGTTTCTTTTTCAAACCTTTAACAGTCCCTGACAGCTGCTGACAAATTCCTTCTCCTTCCCAGTGCCGAGGAGCTCCCTTCGGCCTCAGTCCAGTTTGAGGACATTCTCGCCAACCTATTCAACATTTAAGTCCCTAATGACATTATCTGAAACGTCAAATTCTATTTAGGAAAAACGACACATCTTAAGGTCGTGCTGTATTCTTTTTTTAGATGCAATGATGAGTTGACAATAATTAAATCATTTGAACTCATTCATATATATATATTTTTGAACAGTTCCTTAGCATTTAGCTCATAGCACCGTGTTATGCCTAGGTACGGCCTCACAGAGCAGCTAGCATGGTTGAGTCTTGTCAAGACAGCATGTTCTAGTTTAAGAAATTATCACGTTAGCATACAGCATATTACATGTTCATATTCTTAATCAGTGTGTGAAAGTTGGACATAGTGCTAACAGCCTGCAGGCAGAAAAACGGGAGGTCGAAAGTTAAACAAAAGATGTCTCAGTCCGGTTTCGTCAAAGCCCCCCGGGGCACGAACAACCCCAGTTTCACTGTGGGTCAGTGGAGCTGTTTCTCATGAGAAAAGTTCACAATATTGAAAATGTTTTTTTATGCACGTAGACACTAGTAGTTTATTAACATGTCGTTTTCAAGTCACTTGTTGGGATTTATATTTAAAGAATTTTCATATCAGTCCAATTACAGTCATTACCGATCTGAAGAAACTGAACCAGAGACATTACAGGGGTTGAATTTGTTATTTGCAAGATGGTAGGACTCCGTGCCAAAAAAAGATCAGGATGTTTTTTTTTTCTTTTGCATGTGTATGACTAACAAGGTTTGCCTCTCAAGTTGCTCTAAAACTGCTTTCATTTATTTTCTCCCGTGGAACTCACACTGCATCTTCCCTTTAACGATCTCACGCTCGCAAACACATGCCATTACACACACACACACACACACACACACACACACACACACGCACTACTCCTCTTAATCTATGTCTGCTGAAGTGGTCTTTAATGAGGTGTGAACAGAGGACCACAACCCTCTCCCTCCATCCCTCCCTCCCTTTTCATCTTCCCTCTCTCTCACCCCTGAGAGCGACAGAAACAGACGGACAGAGCGACAAAGACGTACAGCAAGCGACAGACAGATAAGGGCGGAGGGAGAGAGGGCGATGGTAGAGTTAATGGGAGAGAACGAGGTCTTTTTTTTTTTCTATTTCATTACTCCATCCCCCCATCCATCATCATGTGATCACAGCGAGAGCAGGATCACAGGGCCTGTGAGGGACACTTTAAAGATTTTCCCCATAGCTGATACCGACATCAGGCTTTTCAATGTTTATGTGCGCATGGGTGTGTGTGCGTGAGTGTGTGTAATGTGCTTATACTGTTTGTGTGTAGGGAAGCGGGTCAGGCTGGATGTGTTTCTAGCCCCTCGGCGAAAAAGCCTGCCCACTCCCACTCATAATAACCCACCACAGAATTATGGTTTTGTAGTTGAGGACCAGCCAGCTTCACTAATGCATCTCAAATTTGTGTGTCTGTGTGTGAATGTGTGTGTTTGCATGCCTTCCAGCGTGGTGGGATCCCACTGACGAACAGCATATCAGCAGCGCGCCCTTGGTTTGGATGAAGGGCAGCATTTCCGCTAGAATTAAACAGCCTTCTCCTACTTTGTTACCTTTAGCTTTTAAAATGACACCACACTTGCCAAAAATTCAACCTCATGTTCTCTGAGCTTATTAAAAAATACACCAGAACTTTGATTACCTTCCAGGTTTGGGATTTCACCTTCAACTGGGTCAGCGCAACCTGCAAATCAAAATGAGAATTCATATTTCAACGATACCTGTCTTCTTGGCTTGAATTGCAAAGTGAGGTTACGGCAGTGAACAGCGTGCCATGTGACTCAAATTGAGATGCAATAGAGTCGTCCTGTTTGCTCAGATGTAATTCTGGAATTGGGAACTGTAACAGGCAAAAGACACATGAGACTAAACCCTCAGCTGAAAGGCGGTAAAGCAGCAGATAACTCAGCACCACTGTGTTTTCCCTCTGCACTTAATAGAATCTCCCATCTATGCTTCCACACCACTGATTATGGTTGTGGAGATCCCAGTGGCCTTGTGTTGTGAATATTTTGAGAGCTTCTGAATAAGACAGACAATAGCTGTGCATGATATGAGAAAATATACAATATCATTAAGTCAATCTTGCGTTGCTACAAAAGAATGCATGTTCCTATATGACATGACAACAATAACACTACTCATATGCCCAAAAGTGCTTTGGAACAGCTTCTCATAGTCATTGCAAACTTTTCTCCTGTTCATATCAGCATATCAGGTCACGCCTTTCTAATTAGATTATTAAACCCTAACCCTAACTATAAATACTGTGGGACAAAATGCTGACTTTAAAAACCTGAACCTATCCTTTAATGCTGAGATCAAGTTTGAAAAATGCTAATTCTGAAGTACTAGCCCTTTCAACCATATCCCACAGCCTCCTTTAATAAATAGATCTTGCTCAGGTGTCATCACATGACCTTGGTACAGGACCTTGGTCACATTACAACAACAGCAGCTATAGGATAAGGCCAGTGTGTGGACCTTCCTCGTGGAATATTTTATCACACATACTCTACTGGGCTTAGACCATTTTTTTTGTTCACTTAGATATTAAGTAGGGAAAACCAGTAGATTTGATAAATATAAATGTGCTATGTGCAGCTGTGTTGTATTAATAGCACATGACTACATTACTGGGTAGTATAGTTGCCAGCAGCAGCCGTAAAGCTTTCAGGTAATTTCCAACCTGTGCCACATTTTCCATTTCCCTGTTTGTAACATCCCGCCAATTGATTGTATAACTTCAATCACTATTACGCTTTCCTACCTCCAGGTGCTACTCCAGGCAGTTGCTAGGGGTGCCTCTCTATAATGCATAACTCTTAGCCAATGAAATCTCAAACAGCTGAAAAGAAGACGTGATTGAAATGTCCATTTAGCATAAAAAAGCTGAAGTGGGTCTTAGTCTGACTCATATATTTCAGTATCAAAGGGCTTAAAACACTCAACTGATCTGTTTTCTTCTTGTTTTATTATTAATGTAACTATATAATATGCAACTTTCCATCTTACTTAGTCAGTATAAGCGATGAGCTCTGGCTCCAGGTTTGATGTTTGTATCCATAGCTGAGTTCTGTTTTCATGTTACTATAAATACATGCAGCCTCAGCCTTCCCATGCACCATTTTCTCTCTTCAGTTTCACTATTGTCTTGTATAAGACAAACCATCAGAGAGGAAAAAACACGTTTTTCTTTTCATGTCATAATGAAACAAAATAATCTAAGCATATTTCATCAAGAAAAAGGTAATTAAGGTAATGAGATTTCTTTACACAGCATTGAAACACGCCAGGCACAGTGAAAGGCATAATTCGCTGTGGTTCTTTTTAGAATATGTAACTAATGAGCTCACATAGCCTGTTTTTTCCCCTGTTTTCAGCCCACTCTTTTCAACAAATTGCATGATCCTTTATTTGAGACCATGTCATGGTTTTGTCTGTCAGTTGATTGGACATCAGAACAATGGAGGGGGTTTTTCATTAGTACAACTGAGTGGTACCAACCGAGGGAAACTAAATCTGCGTAATGTGTATGGTCCCTGTGGTTTTTTTGTTTTTTTTTAATAATCTCACCGGTAGCATTTGACATTTTGAGTTGATTTGCTCATCAGACATGTCTGCTCTAACAGACTGCAGACTTCTAACATTTATTGCAGTGTTTCTCTGAGATGACGGTTTTAAAAAATGGTTTGTTTTTCTGTAAAGCTGCAACTCTCGCCATCTTCCGTTGATTACTTAGACCGTCTCAAAATAAATCAAGCCAATCAGGTTGTTTTTGTTCATTGCAAGTGGAGATTGGTGTTAAGATCTCTGAGGTGACCTATGTTTAGGTTCACCTGATGAGAACCTCTAGCAGCCATGTGAGATATGGTTCTTGTCTGTCAGGGGCAGAGTCAGAGGTAGCGTGACGT
Source organism: Lates japonicus (assembly GCA_033238685.1). Lineage (NCBI taxonomy): Eukaryota > Metazoa > Chordata > Actinopteri > Centropomidae > Lates > Lates japonicus. The sequence continues at coordinate 128,341 of BRZM01000034.1, read as the reverse complement.
TGAGTTACTGAACCTGCCAGGGGGGAGTGATGGTAAATAGATGGGTCTAGAAAGCATATGGACTTTGACACCTACCAGCAGTAGTGTTGGTTTCTTTTAATCATGACTGTGTTTTGGAAGGCAGTAGCAAATGACATCTTCCCATTTAGTTTTGACTTGGACTTGCTAAACCAGCCAACTGCTGATATGTTAATGAGGGAATCTTCAAGTACACACGCAGTGATGTAAAATTTTGGAATTTATTTAACTTGCACCATCAAGACAGAATCTCCCCTGGAAAAAATGAGTTTCAAGGATTTTGCAATTGCATCATAAAGCTCTCTATGTGTTGCACTGCCATGGAGGCCAAATGGAGATTTGAATGCTTACAAAAAATGACAGAATGAAGATAGAGCTGAAAGGCTAGCGAAGAGAGAAATTCAGAGAAACTCAAGTCTCCTCTGTTAATCTGCAGTTGTTGGGGTGATAACTAGCCAGAGGGCTTCTTCTTTTTTTTCTTTCTTTTTTTTTAGCAAAACAGTGAATATCAGCATGCAGCTGTATGCTAACACTCTCTGCTGTGCTGAGTTATATCACCAGAGGAGAGACGTACAGAGGATTCGGCTCAGTGTAACTTGGAAAATCTTTCATTCTGTCTCCTCGCTAAAACTTGCCTAATTCCTCCAGGTTCAGCTCGACGATCACCGATCCAGTCAGACCACAAGTCATTTGTACTGAAACAAGCCTCATCCCTCCGAGTATTTCCAAGCGTGCAGAGATAGAAAACCTCTGTGATGCCACTTTGAAGACTAGAACCAATTAGGGAATCATTATAATGAGGAGCCTCTAAGTGCACGTCTTTTGTTACCCAGCAGCTGTCTAATTGGTGTTGGTGTATTTCGCAGGGAGTTGGGACGAAGGCTGTTCTAAAGTCACTGTGATGCAGTTTTAAAGCAGCAGCTCTCTCGTGGCTGACATTTTGACAATGTATATCACATGTCTTACACTTTCTTATCGTAACAGGTACTCTAAGCACTTATGGTATTTCAAGAAACGTATGAGTCGTATTAGCTGTACACATCTGGAAATACTGAATCTCTCGCAGCAGCTCTTAACCTTCCCATGCCCACTGCAGCTGTGAATGATTTTTACCTCAGGATATACTGTACTGTAGATTCAGTAACGGTTGACTAGTTGCAGAGCTACTGTATATACAGCACAGTTTGTACTCTAGTCCCATACACACTCATTTGTACAAGGAACGAATACTGTTAGTGTCAAAGCAGCTGCTGCTTTGAAAGTATGTGCACTGATGTTTAAAGGTTTGAACTGATAATTGTGAGTCATAGTAACTCATCCCTTTTTTCTCTGTCTACTCTTTAAATATTATATTTCCATGCATTTGTTCCATTTTAATGCAGCCTTTATTGTGGTCTTTAATGAATAAATCATACTCCCACTGTCCACGAGGGAGAGAGATGTGAAATTTAATGTGCTCTTTCTTTCTGTTTGTCTTTTCACAGCCCCACTGACAGACAAGCCGCCAAAAATCCTTTTCCCTTCAGAGAGCCAAATGAACATCATTGAGATGGCAATAGGTAAGAAAATGTGTTTCATTCCCTTTGCTGTTTATTTTCTGGAGCGTGTGGTGTTTTACTTGTGGCATATGCCCGCCCGTCACAATGACATTGCCTCAGATTTCTAGATTAGTCAATCAAAGCCAATTCCCCAGAAGTCTCGTTCTACTTAACTGCGACTTTATTTTGAGCTCTATATGTCAGTTTCTTCCCTCCTTTCTGGTACATTCTGTGAATCTTTTATTTGAAACTTTCTCTATTCCCAATTTCCCCTGTTTTTATACATTATTCTAGTAAAAAGCCTCCCAGTTTTCTGATTTTCTCCCATTTTAATACTTTGTTGATGCTGTTTGCTTAACATTTCCTCCATGTTTACCTTGTTATCTTGGTGAATTCAGGGAAATCACTGCTAATCTATCAGCACAGCTACAGTAATATCATTCTCAGCATTCTCTCACTCTTTTCCTTTTTAAGAATATTCTTTTCATGCAGTAATTAATTCAGATAACTTCTACTTTGATGTTTTTTTCTATTGCTGTTGATCTACTGTCAGTGGAACTCAGCACTTCCTGTACAAGTATTTTATACACAGTAAGAGCTTTCCAGCAACTCAGGTTGTATAAACCCTCCCACTTCTAGCAGGCTTTTAATGTGAAACATCTGCAGGAAGTAAAAGAAAAGCGATCACAAATAATTAGTGACTGAGAATAGTATTTCAATCAGTTAAAAAAACTCATATCAGTGAGTGTATAATGAGTAGACAGTGGAATTATTGCTGTGGAAGTGTACATTATGCTGAATTCACAATGTGAGCCATTACAGTTTATTAGTTTCTCAGCCTCTATTTGTTCTTGCCGGCCAAATACCCAGCAATTCTTTGAGACTTTGAGCCATTATTTGAATGCCAGACAATTTATGGTATTACGTTTTTACTACGTCGTAGTAGTACGGCAGATATTTGGTACCATAGCAGTTTAAGACAATGCCTTGCTTCTGCTGGTATCTACTCATGCAAACATTTTAAAGATATATCTCAGATTTCTGCGTCATATGCCGTCCTACCTCAGCTTGTCATAGATAGTGTTGTAATATTTATGTCTTGATCTCTTGTGTGTCACAGTTGTGTTTCGATGCAGCATAGATTTGACTTGAAGCACCCAAACAGTGTTCAGTGCAAGATTTTCATTTAGGTCTCTTCACTTTCTGTGGCCCTCTCTGAATGGAGTCTTCACCATGATAGAAGAAAAACAGGATGAGTCATTTGTTACTTCTGTGTTTGAGAAAGAAAGTAATTCAGCGGGTATGAAAGCCATGTCTGCTGCTTTCTCTCCTATCCTATGGAGTGCTTCTTCATTGTATGTGCGCTCATCAGATCTTTCTTACCTATCTTGTGCAACACGAACGCAGCTCGTGTTTGTTGATCTATGACGAGTCAGTAATGAATCAAAGTGGTACTTCTGAGAAACCACACATAATCTCCCTTCACATTATCTTCACATTTCTGATGCTAACATTACATCAAATGATTGCTTCCAATTCCGCCTCGCATTGGTAGTCTGTGGTTTGCCTTAGCAGCTTTTGATGCTGATTTGAGGCTCATGGGAAAATTCCCGCTTTGTGCCTTATTGGGCGAAAGCTCAGCTGTTGGTAGAAGGGAAAATGGGTCATGATGGAGGCTTCCTTTGAAGTAAATTTGTCATGGGTGATGAACACAACTGGCTTGTAGAGGTAAGAGGTGGCAATCAGAAAATAGGGGCAAATGATTGTAGCTTTGAATTGATGATGGATAAAAGCCTCTCCAGCTTTTTTTTTTTTCATCTGATTAAGTGTTTTATAGTGGATGATGGTGGTTTTCAAAATCCATTACATGATGGTTGAGAGAACAAGCAATACATTTCCAAAGAAAGAATACAGACTTTTTTCTTTCTTTTTTTTAAACTGTGTTTTACACTCTTTCGTGGATTTTCAATTTTGTAGCTTTCCAGACCTTCATCCCCTTAGCTGAGTGTATCAGACTGAATTTCCATCTTGATTTTGATTTTCAGAGAATGAGGAGCACCAACTGGGTTTTTAATGTTCCTTGCTCCACCTATGCAGCTCTGTGTACATAATATATGAATTCATATTTGATTATTTGCCTGTACAAGCCCCTGTCACTTCCTCTTAATGTTGGGCTAGTGTGCTATTGTCATCCACAGAGAGCCCAGTCAAACACGGTGTATCCCTTCAGGGTTGTGGCAGTTTTTTGGAGGAATTTTAATATTCATACTCTTCCATGAAATATAGAAGCATAAATGGCTTCGGCTGACAGTTAATTAGGCAGGTGAGAGGGAGAAAGCGAGAGGAGAGGGGAAAGGCAAATGTGGAGAGACACTTTTCAAGCTCTTGTTGTGGAACTCAAGGGATGAAGAGAGAGAACAGAGGGTTCTGTAAATGGGGGGCCCCAATTAATCAGCGCACACTTTTCGTCCATGGCCTGCTCCCTTTTTTGTCTCCTAATGGATGTGGTTCTTCAGTTATAATTGATTAAATTTAAAATGCTTGATTAAAACATGTTGTGTAAATGCTCTTCTCAGCCCTCGGCGGGCATGTCTTTCTGCTGTTTTCTCTGTGGGACAGATCAGATACAGTTTGGGTCTGTAATTCAGTCTGACAGTTCAATGCACACTGCTTTCACTCTGCCTTGCGCAGATGTAGAATAATTGACTGCAGTCTATCCAAGCAGACTAACTGCAGTGCAAGTCTGCTTCTAGTAGACTGCTAATGCGTCCGATTTGTAAACACTAAACGCTTTGGCAACGGGCTGATTCATTTCCCTAATGCATGAACATGTTTGTGTTTTCCCTGTTGAATGAATGTGCAAAAAACTGCTTTTGTCACATCTGTGTTCTTGAACACGATCCAACAAGGGGATTCAAACCAACTTCCACAAACAAACCTGGTTCTTTAGCCTTTATTCTGCTGCCACTGCCAGGTTTGATTTGTTATAATGCTGCTTTCTACGCAGAGCTGACATGTCACTCCCAGCCTCGCTCGCCTACCTATCCTGACATTTTATTTTGGGTTAGATCGAATTTATGACCACAGTGGCACTCTGTTTGTGATGTTCATTCTGGGCAAGTTCCCCTGTGATCTTGATTGGCTGTTAAAACTTCAAGCCCTTTCAGCTGCCTCCTACCTCGGGATATCACACTTCATCCCCCGACGCTTGACATTACGACACCGCGGCGAGTTTGCTGAAATTGCAGCAGTGATGGCGTCTAAACCTCTTTGCTAAACTCCTGCAAAATTCACATTTAAGCTCACACATGACTGCTCGACTTTAAGAAGCCATCCACCTCCGGATACCGTTCTGCATCACCGGTCTGTGATATGAATGCATCCCAAGAGTTGTTTCGTGTCAGGGTAATTGAATTGATTCACTTTTGCCCCAAACTGCCTTGTCTTCTTGTACCTCAGTTAGTGATTTGCTTTGTTTCCCACAATGCCTTTTGGGAGCCTTTAGGGGATATCAGTGAATTTGTTGTTTTCAGGCAGAGATGGGCAGTAACTCAGCAACAAATTGTGAACACAACAAAGGGTCAAAGGTCACTGTTACACCTCAAACTGAAAACACGGCCTTCTACTCCATTTAAGCTGCTGTCCAGGGACATATTAGTAGTTTGTGAAAGATTGTCTCCAAAGATGTTTTTTTTTTTTTTTAACTCCAAGATTAGATACGTATCATTGTCTTTGGAGGTTGTTTTGTCTTATATTTTTGAATATCTAAATACACTTAATTTCTACTAGTATTAGAGTGCAATAAAGACTGTGTTTCATGAATGTAAAAAAACATTTGCTTCAAGTTTAAACATATCTTTATATGAGAGAAGTGCAGGTTTTTATTGATTTTATTAATGTTCTACAATCAAATATGTGTGTAATGTTAGGGTGTTCACATACTTTACTCTAATTTACTGTGGAAAATGAGTAAAATTACAGATAAATTAGTTATGAAATTATGGTTTTAATATCATGTTTAGTAGTATACACATGCTGGTAAATATGTTTCTGATGAGGATTCAGCATATTAATTTATAATTGCTACCAAGTAATACAAAAGGCATTCTTTTAATTACATAGTTTGAAAAATCTGTATCACTTGCTCTCACAAAGGCTCATTGTAAAAATCCCTTTGTTCCTCTCAGCCTTACTATAACAATCTGACAATCTGCACTCCTCTCAGAGGTTGAGCTTCCACATTTATTGGTTGGTGAATAATAACAGTGTAAACTGGAAATTGGTTTTCAGTCACTCATCGGAAGGAGTTACATTGTCTAATGATATGAGTAGAGGATACCTCAGTCAGAACAAAGCCATTATTATCCTGAATTCACTCAGAGTGTGCAGCCACATCAAATTAGACTTTGCAGTCCTTTAGTAATGATGAGGAGCAGCATTATACTATTTTTGTGCAGGTTAGGTTGCTATGGGACTCCAATTTCCTTTAAGCCGACACTGAAACCCTCACAAGCTGAAAATGAGAATGAATGAAAACTGAGAAACTTAACAAACTCAAACCCTTCTTTGATTAATTCTCAACTTTCTGTATTTTTTATATCCTCTGTAGAGGAGAGCACCATTAGGAAGAAGTGATGGACTGCACTTAGACAGCAGACAAAATGTCAGCTTCTCCACACTGAAAGAATTTAGTTGAAACTCAGTCCAACAGATGGTTTTGAAATGTATAACCTTTACTTGACTTTATCAGTCTATGAATGTTGATCATCCCATTATCCTGGAACACATTTCTTCCTGTTGCTGTATGGATTTGATCTTCTTATGGTGTGATGTTTGGGATCCTCTCACATCGATTCTGGCATCATTTTCAATATTTAATGATTAATATTGATGTCCTGGATGTCCTGCCGACAAACTGCAGTGGGATGAAGGCGCACCATGCCAGGTGGACACGTGTGATAGATCATGTTCAAGGTAAATACCAAGAGTCCTGGAGAGATGATGTAAACATGGAAGGGTCAGGAAGACATAATGATTACATGATCGCACAGTTTATTGATTTTAGTTTTTTCTCACTTAGCATAGGAATGTATTGTCTTCAGGAGACACCATCTTCCATCAAAGTAATACGATATAATACATGCAGCATAAAACAGAAAAGAAAATTAACCTTAAAAGAAATTTTTGAAAATGAAATAAATACCAGGTCAAGATACAAAAGCATCATATATTCCAACATGGACAGCTGTACAGACCTTGACAGATAACAAGATTTAGATCACATGGACCTTCATGGTTTTGCAGATGCAAATTTAGGCTTAAAGGTGCTGTATGTAAATTTTTGCTATCCACACTTAGCCAATGTTAGCATTACCCGCTCATAGATCAATTCTTTGCGGCTGAATGTGGTTTCTTGCTGGGGCTGGGTGCTGGTGGTGGCCATGGTGATAATGGCAATTTGCGAAGAGCTTCAGCCACAGTTACATTTACTGTTCCATTTTCAACATGATTGAGAAGAGGTTAGAATATGATCTCTGGGCAGCACTACTTCTTCATCCTTCTATGTTGGACTTAGGGCAGACTGGATGCTTTAGTGACCCACCCAACTGGGATGGACCAGGACTAGCTGGTTAGCATGCTAACTTCAGTAGATATCTCTGCAGTTCTGTACATAGACATCTTTGACATAACATCAAAACTGTAATTTTTTTACATTCTGTTGATAATTTTGAAATGTTTCAAACTAGAATAAGGACATATAGCACCTTTAAAGTGCAAGTTGTAAAATGATGAGTGCTGAGGGTTGCTTTCATATTTGTAGTTTTGTTCTCGTAGCTTGTTTTTCACTTTGTGGATTATCAGAGAAATTACCTGTACTTGTGCTCGGGCTTATATATGTGACCTAAATGATTTGGCATAAATATTTACATTACTGGGGATGGTTTTCTGACAGTGTGTTGCTCATCAGAAGAATTTAATACTAGTTCATCTGTTGATTTTGAGCTAAAATGACATTTCTACTGTTGCAAAATCCTGTAATTGGTCTGCTTTTGTTTTCACACTACAAACAAACTGCTCCAAAGTTCAACTGACAGCTTTTACACCAGCCTAACACACTGGCAAATGCACCGGAGACTGTTTGAACACCACCAGATAAGTTAGGTGTGAAAGCATACTAAGTTTCTGTCAAGTTTTTCTATAGCACAGGACAAGGATTAGGAATATTGGGCCTAATTTACATAATACTACAATAAAAATAACTTTGTGAAAAGGCAACATAAAACATTAAAACCTAAACCCACACAACTTGGCTTAGATGTGTGCAGAATTGACACTTATTATAGCTGAGGCCCCTTGTGTTTGTTTTCACTTTAACCCTAAAGCCAGCCTGGAACCAGACTCGAGTGTTAAAGCCACTCACCAGCTTTTGTGGCACAGGTACTGACGCCACACACTGATATTTTCCCACGCAAGTTTTAAGCGAAACACATCTTCAAAGCATCGCTCAGTACAATGCAGCAGCTCTGTGTTATATTCGGTACATTCTGCGGGCAGGGAAACATCATCTTCTAGCTCACATTTAGCTTCTCTTGGGCTTTTGAGCCCGGAAGTACTCATCAAACCGTGAGACACATTTTAGCTTCACGCACACATAAACAAAAAAAAGGGGAAAGTCTTAACACAGCACAGCCTGAGCAACACCTATCGTCAATATCACACACACTCACTCTCACATACACTCCAGCCATCCCTCTAAATGTCACAGGCTCGGCAGAACGCTTCATCGATGCCAGAGGTTCAGAGGCCCTGGGATCAATATTACATCATTTCTCTCAATTAGGGCATATTTATTCCCCTCAAGTTATTGTACATCTGCGAGCGATCCTATCTGCATTCCTGGCAAGTCTCCAGATGCGTCAAGGCCCTGGAGGGAGGAAAAGAAAGAGCGAGATAAAGATGGCGAGAGATAGGAGGAAAGAGATTGAGAGGGAAATGTAGGTAGAGGGAGTTTGGGGCGAAGAGTCGGAGCAAGGGGGGAAAAAGTGAGCGGGATCATTTAAGATTCACAGAGGGGATGAAATATGATGGTGTCTTACCTTGGGTTATTACAGATGAAAGTGGATACAAGACGGCACACTGTCCCAAATGGTTAATATGCCCTGTAGCGTGGAGACATAAATCGTGACTGTCATATTAGAGAGGAAGGTGGGAGGGGGTTGCTGGTGGTGACTGGAAGGGATTCTTGGGAAAGGGATGCTCCCATTAATGTTTTACATAAGTACTGTAATGAGGGGGACTTGTCTGTGCGAGTGCTTCGCGAGACCTGATCGCCCCACCGGACCGACAGAGGATAATTTTCCTCGGTAGTTGAGGAAACTCACCGGAGCACAACCACAGGGGGCCGATTCACATCCCAGATTGTGACTGACCTCAGAAGTCAACCGACACCGTCCCACATTGACCGCCAACCCCCACCTGCCCTCCCTCCCGCTCCGCTTCCCGTCAGCAGCTCCCCACCTGCAGCCTTGTACCTGTCTTGGCAAACTAAGAGGAGAAATGGCTGAATGCATTTGCTCTCCTTAGCAGAAAATACCATCAAGAACTGGCCAAGGCACTTGAGTATTAAGATATACTGCCTCTAGTCTGTGCCAGCAATGCGTCCCGTCTCTGGGTAGACCTATTCATCATAAATTGGGCCTTGGCGTGTAGTTTACAGAAAGTCTGGGGTTGTTGTTGTTTCTATTTTTAAGTTTAATGGCTAAAGTGTTCCTACGTTGCACCTGCATGTAGGTACTCAAGAAGGTCGCAGGACTTCTACCTCTGTCGGACTTGTAACCTTTTGCAGATCAGTAGAGTATAAAATTGTTTGGGTGGGGAGAAGAAAACTTGACAGCGATCTTGACAGTACACTCGTCTGCAAGCTGATTTATTTATTTATTTCACCATTACTGCAGTGGTATAGTCATACTGAATGCAGTTTTAATGACAGTGAAAGCAAGGATGATGGGATTGATTGTTGTCGGCAATCAACTCTCTCTCTGTTTCTTTTCTAGAGTTAGTCAGTTAGTCAGTGCGATTGTATTATGTAGGATGTTATTTGCTAAAGACAGGAAAGGACAGAAGAAAGTCGAAGGTCGAGCTGCTGCACACCATAAGACGCCACTGCAGTACTTCCACTTGTTTGGATTACGCTATAAGTTAAGATATAAGATTTAAGAGCTGTGGAGTAGCTTTTAAGGCTGTCAAAGCTGCAGAAGCGGTGTGTGTAGGACCTTACTGTATGTTTCGGTACAACAACCCCTTCAGGCGCTTGCTCTCCGATTGTTACTCTGGCGCCTTTGGGTTTGCTACAGCACAGTGTAAGTTTAAAGCCACGGGGGGGGGGGTTTGTGTTATCATTGGATTTTGCTTTATTTAGCCTTTCTCTGACTCATGTCTTCAGTGCTTCCACAGCACATGTACTAACAGAGTGCAGCCTATGCAGTTCCCCATCCAGCTGTTGCTCCATCAACAGCTGTGTACTTCACATCTGAGCTGGAATTTTAAACTGACAAGCCGCCTCCTCCACGTACACATACATTACCTCGTTTCTGCTTTCCAGCATCGTCATGTATCATCGGCTTCTGCGTGGAAGCGGCGTTACACCCTGTCTTGATAGTCAGCCTCATTCGAACGCCGGCATATGGATTAGCGACAGCGGGAAGGCTCGCTCTGTGGCTCGCTCGGCACTGTGTGACAGCTTGGCACCCAAGAGCCACCTGCTTTAAATTTAAACGCACCTTTTAGTGTGGCAGTTAAGCGCAGCAGTTTTTACAGCCATCAGATTAGCCCGTGGTTTAACCTCAACACGGTTGTGTCATCTTGCTCTTTTGTGAGCCACTATTCAAGAACTTCAACTGCTAGCAGGCAGAGGAGACAGTAATTTGCTCTGGTGACTAGAAGAAAATCCTTTTTCACTCTAATTTCTGAGGTTGTTAGGTTGTTTAGTCTTTTCTCTGTACAGTTCTACTTCACCCCTGGACTTAGTCGAGCTTTTTTCCTCCTGAATGCTAAGAGAACCAGAGTAGCTTGCAATTTTGTTTCTCAAGAATTTATCAGCCGCTGCTGTAAAGCCAGTGCAACAGCAAAAACCCACAACCAAAATGCAAACCCTGCAAACTTTCCCCTCATCATCATTCCCTTGACAGCGCATGTGTGTTGCCTGGTTGAACTAATTGCCCTTGCTGTATTTCCAGCCAAACAGGTGGCCATATTGGTTTCCTTCTGGCTGCATTTATGAGACTGTGCTTCCAGGTTGGACAGAGATGACAGTGTCTCCTCTCCGCGCAGAGCGTGACCTTGGTTGGGCGACGGTCCCTGTGCACTGTCTCTGGTCTCACATTGGTCTTTTGGGCCAACTTCTGATTGCGCGTGCGCTATTGTGTGTGCGTTTGTGTGTGTGTGTGTGTGTGTGTGTGTGTGTGTGTGTGTGTGTAAGAAAGAGAGAGACAGAGATGGAGCATACTGTGATGTCTAGCCAGAGAGCTAGAGGGGCCAGGAGAGGAGGGAGATGACAGTGGCAGCAAAACTTTGGGAAGTGACACATACTGTAAGAACACATGAGAGCACAGATATATGATGTCATGATACAGCTGCTGCAGACGCTCACACTCACACACAAGTGGGAACACCAGCAAATGTTCACACAGCCACATGTTCACACTCACACACACAAAGGTCTTATACAGCTTTTACCACCTCACACAGTCACCTCAAGGGATTTGTATGTGCTAAAGCAATCTGATACGGTCAGACTTGTCTTTCTCCACACAGATGAAGCATCCACCTACTTTATGTTAGTCCATTATTATCTACAGTTGTAGTCCTCTATTTGGTCTGTGGGCGGTCATGCTACAGGAATAAGAATGTGTCAGATGAAATATTTACGGATATTTGTCTCACGCTGCTATGAGTCAGGCAACACCTTGTTTCTATACCTTATGTAAAGAAACAATATTTTCCTCAGCTATGGGAGGGATTATGACACGCTCAGATGAGCCTGACCTCTGAACCAGAATAGAACTGAATAAAATAGGCTGAATGATGGGAATGAACTTTTGTTGTCAACTTGATGACATATCTCTTTTTGTTAGTTTATTACCTAACTGTTGTAGGGGTTAGGTATGCCCTTATATTTCACCCTCTTTATTATTATATTTAACCAATTTGTTTATTCTGTTCATGTCAGGTACAAACCATAGTCAGAAAGTAGGAGAAAAAACACTCACTGTAAGCAAATATGTTTCTCTGCCTTTTTCTTTTCTTTCTCAATCTTCTACTTCATGATGAATCATGGGTGAGAGAACTCCTGTTCTTCCTCTGAAAGAGGGTTTACTGTGTATAGCTAGAGTTATGTTTTAGCTATAAATTCCTTGTTGTAGACATTTTTTAAAACTGAGTACTGGGAAATTCATATACTTTAGTTTAAATTCAAATGTGGAGTACCTGGCTAACTAACATACATCAATAATCCTTATAATTCCCCTTTAAAACCTTTTTTTTAACACAGGTGCAAGGTTTATTCAACATTTTCCCAGATAAGTGGGACAAACAGGGGACAGTTGATGTTGCTAAAACCTTATATGAATTTGAAACCAAACCCTTGTTTCTTTGTTACAAGAGGATTTGTGTGTTCTTTTTATTTGAAAGTTGTTTGAGTAAAATCTATATATAGATTCCAATTCTTATGATTCACATCTGTACCCAGTGGAAATATGAAACTGCAATACTTCATCACACAGTGAATAGGTAAATAAAAAAAAATATTTTCCAATTATTGTCATACATTTGAATATAATTCACTACACCACTTGTACCTGTATCTCAATTCCATACTGTATTAGAGCACTGTTATTTAGCGATAAAACTCATAGAATTCTGATTATAGTATTTAGAAATAGTGTAATTTAGTGCACCTTTTCTTTTTATTTTGGTGCATTATGTTAGAATTACATTGTGTGAAGAAAAGACATCACATAAACATAGAGCAGTTGTACTCTGCATGCTAGCTGGCATTGTTAGATAGACTCATTTGTCCATTTCCCTCTATTTAGATTAATCCAGCACATACAGTAGTGTGCACAGTTGGACATAGCTTATGAGCAGACAGTTCCCCCCTGGAGCATTTTGGTGAAAGTCACAGCAGGCTGTGCTTTGCCAATGTAGAATTCTAGTTGTTACTTCTGACTCAACATATTGCTTTTGGAAGGTACCAAAATGTTTCCCAATAATGAAAACAAGTGCCCAGAAAATGCTTGATAACTAATTGGTTGCTGCTGGTGGTGGTTTGAGTTAGTGGAAAAGCATCAATAGAAGCTTTTAAGGTTTCACTCTTTTTCTCGTTTTTTTTTTCCCCAAAATAATTGTCTCTTAAGAGGACTGAATTTGGCCCTTTTAAAAAAAAAAAATTCATCAATACAGCATCGCTGTGTTTTTAACCCTGACATTGGCTCTGGAAGACATAAAGGGGTTGTGAGTAGCATAAATGCTGTTCTCTTCTCTTCTTCCATCAGTTCCTCAGGCGAAAGAAAGGGACAGAGACATAGTCAAAACTGTGTGTAGATTAGAGCAACAAAAGAAGCTGCTTTCAGGACAGTCAAAGATCTACGCCAATCATGACATGCTTTCCTTAAGGTTTGTCCCCCTTTAACACTCTGCCCTTCTCAGTCATACGATTGGCTGCTTTATACCAATGCTGCACATGATCCATTTACATTAATGGCACTCTGCCTGTAGCACAGTTTGGTGATTTGTTTTTTCTTTTTTTTCTCTTTTTTTTACAACTGAGGAAAGTTTCATACGTCTTTGGACGGCAGCACACAATCACAGCGGCGCCAGACACATAAAACAGACAGAGGGGTAGTTTTTCCCAAACAAACGGGAGAACTCATTTTGCTTCTCCTTATTTCTTCTGTTACTGTCTCTTCTTTTGTGATCCACACCCCCCGTGGTGCTCATATTATTAAATATTGATACAAATATTCCGTAAACCAGCCACAATCATTCAGATCCAATTCCATTACTCATGTGAGCTCTTAATTCTTGAGTTGTCTGCTAAAACTATTGCAAGTGCGATGTATTCTTGATACTGAAGGGTTTATATATATATGGTGAGTCTGCGTTGAACTCTGAAAATGCCCGTTAAATGTACCTCAATTTATCTATGGATAAGATTTGGCTGCTGGTGTATAACTTTTGTCGACCTCCTCATGAAGGCAACTGAAAATACAAAGCAGTGCCCTCTAATATAGGTCAAAGGCAAACATCCAGAAGCCAAACTCATCAAATTCACAGCTCAACTTATATAGCCTTTTTCCCCTCTTCTCATATCTCAAGTTCAGGGCAGGCATCTTCTTACATCACTTGCACATTTTCTTGTTAATGAAGAAAAAGTTGCTGTGAAAATTCAAACTAATATCATACGTTGCCATGGGGCCCGTCAAAAGTACAAAAGTGCCCAGTGCCTTTACCAAGAGCATTAAGTCAGGCTTATATCCCAAAGTTCCACCAACAAACATGTTGAGTTTTGTTTGTTGGCAGAGTGGAAGTAGAACTTGTGGCGAGCTCTTTTCGGCCTTGGCACCAACCACAGACAGCTTATGATTCAAAGTGGCATCAAGTATCGCCAAAGAAATCAATTCTGGAGAGAAGCATCACTGAGGCAAAATATGGATTGTGTTATGCCGCCTGGCAATTTATTTTATGACATTTCGCCTAAATAGTAGGTCCACCTCTTAATAGTGAGTTGTAGTCCATTTACTTGATCAATAACTTGTCTCCAGCCACTGTTAGGTGGGTGGATAAATGAGTTTTCAGGATAAACTTAATTAGCCCATTTCATGGAAGAAGCAGTGGGCGCTGATATTTAAGCACGCTCCATTTTTTTGGATGTGTGAAGAAAAACAGCACTAACCTGTCAACACCAGGCAGCTTCAGGGCCCCAGGCTGTGAATTAGGGTGTGAAGTCGCCCTGTGTGTGCATGTGTATCAGGTGTATTCTGTAGGTGTGTTTGCAATGCTGCGGTAGCCGTGCGCGTGCGTGTGTGTGTGCGCGCGTGTTGAGTGTGTGGATTGTCCCAGTTTAGAGGACCCAGAGCTATGACTCATCAACTAATAAAGCAGGATGGAAAGGGGGGAGTGTGTACGTGCGTGTGTGAGTGAGTGAGAGAGAGAGACAAGCAGGCCTGCGTGACTGTCTGTGCCAGTATATGTTGATGCTTTTTGCAAGTGTGTGTGAGTGTGTGTGCACTCATATTTTAACATGTGCAAAAAGGGAACTAGAAGCACAGCAACAGTGATTGTGAACCATGGGGGGTAGTGCTTTAAGTACTGTACTTGGTACCCTTGCACACACACAGATATGCACACACACACACAGAATGTACAGTTTTTTCTTTGCTTCCTTTTCCATCAGTAGATACAGAGGAAATGAATACAGATAAATGCTCAAACAATGTTGCATCCACTTGTCATTTCCCTTGTCACAACTATTAATTTGTATGATGTGTTCGTCTTCACTGTGCTGCCAGGTTTGTGGTTGCTCTTTCTGTTACGATACACTAGCTGTAGTGTTATGAGTAGCTGTGGGTTTGCCAGCTGATGTTTATGCTCGTAACATTTTATGTTTTCACGTCGATGCTACATACATGGCTGCTACAAAAATAATAGAGACAATAATTTATGTTAATTTCTGCTCTCAGTGTTTGTTCAGTTGAAGCTTATAGTTCATTAGTCACCATTAAATACAGTTTACATTATTATCAGTGTTCTGCAGAAAACTCATTAAATATACTGGAGTCCATTTTCGGCACGCTGGACTAGTTCCAATATAGAAAACAGAATAATAGAGCAATGCTACATGGAGCTACTTATCCATATTGCTAAAAAAATAATGTAGTGCATCACTGTTGGCATCAGTTGTTGACCATGAAGTAGTATCTTTACTTCCTTAATGTAATGTATTCCCTGTACTCTTGTACATATTTTATCTAAATGCTCACATTTGAAAAAGACTTTGTTCATCATCATTATCATCATCATCGTCATCGTCATCAGGAACTTCATATTTTGCAGGACATCTCCAATGTGTTGTTGAGGTGAAGTTTTCAAGCAACAGCAGTCACAGTTATAGTTTAAAGATGGCTGACACAATTCAATATTTTTCTTCCTGTCAATGGGCACTGTAGCTTTGAGAAATAATTACTCAAACAGGAGGAAATGTTGATGTGTTCAGGGACTATCTTGAGCTGCGGATTAATACACATTTAGTAGCAGCAGGAAGTTGGATGTGGAAATGACACAAAATGTTAATTGTAGTGAAGGAACTCATCTAAATACATTTAATTTGGCTTCAATGATAGTTGCTTATTTATGTTTTACTATGGGTTTAGCAGCGGCTATCCCTTCTCGTAGTCTTTAAGCCAAATCACAGTAAAACAAAAATCGTATTCATTATTTTGACGAGTGTTCGTAGGTTCTCAGCCCGTGTATTTCGAACATAACTTGAAGGCAGCATGTCTGACAGCTGACTGAGAGAAAGCCAAATATCACACACACAAACACACACACACATACACATACATACAAAGTACCCAGGTACTTTTCACAGAATTTGTCTCAGTCTGACAATAAGTTCATAAACTTGCTGTATTAGTTTTTCCTATCAGACAGGATGTCAATGAACCGTTCTGGCCAGGTTTGTCATGGCTGTTACCATCTGAACTTGGCCTTTACCAGCTAATGCTAGTGATTACTTTCTAAAGGTGGGTAATAATGTCAGCTAAAAGTCAGTCATGCTGAAAAAAGTGGAAAAAAATTTAGCTGAGGTGAAGGCTCAGTCCAAATGCTTTATTTATATTTTATACAGTACATTCATGTGCACTCAGGGTCAAGTAGTGCTCATGGGCATAGGAGTAAAACATCAATCAAGTACCAACCATCCAGAGGAGTCTACTCACTGAGCTCCCCTCAAAGACACTCATCTTAAACAAGCATATCTTGTCAGAGGGCATATAAATCAAGGGCATACACCCTATTACACTCAAACACTACGTCATTTCTTTATCTTTTATCCTCAGAAGTGGATGACTCATCAGGTGAAAAGCAGAACCAATGCAGCTCCAATGGCACGAACAGTAAACACTGAATCAAATTGGATCGTGCCGCTCATGTGCGTACGTGTTTGCGAGGTTCTGCGGGGTTTCCGCCGTAATTGAGACGCAGCCGCGCCGCATCGTCATATCCCCCGTGTCATTTTTTTGTCAGGGAGCATAATGCGCCGCATCTACGCTCATCCAACAGCTGTCAATCTGCCAGCCCGCTCTACTCTCATCCCACGTCTGGTGGAGAATACCAATGCGTGTTACCTCCCGGGGTGCTTTGTGTGTGAAGATGTGTGAGTGGATGTGAGATCACTGGGTTAGAGATTGCATAGTGGAGTGGCATAGAGCACACGCAGGAGAAAGCACGGGGTTTAGTGGAGAAGGATTGTCGACCGCCACAGGCCTGCTTTATATCAGCCATGAGGATTGGTTTGATATTACAATATAATGGTATTGGTTCAACCCACTTAATGAGTCACATCATTTCTTATGTTGAAATGGGTTCTAAGGAATTAAACGATATGAAGGAATTGTTGAATTAATGACCAGCTCTTATTGTATGTAGCCATTGCCTTAAGCGTGGGGGAAAGAATAAGAACTGTTGTTTTACTGGCTGAATGCAAAAAAAGTGTGGGGTAGACATGGGTGAAGCACAGGTATGCAGACAAAAAGGTCCCCAGCTTTGAGGAAGTTCTACTTATTCTCTCCAATCTTGCCATATATACAGTATATAATGTAGCTCCACCTTTACATACATATGGATGAATCTGCCTCCTTTAGGAGACTTAATTTGCATCAAGACAGTCCCTGTTTATCATTTTTCCCTCATAGCTGAATTTGCATAGATTACCATTAAGATTTCAGCCTCCTTTTGTGCTCATCCTCAGGTAGATTATGAATCCTAAAGTGAAGACGGTTCTTCAAAGCGGGAGAGCCAGCTCTGTTTTGACTGACCATCTAGCATAGCTCCCAGGCTCGAGTGGTTTGTTCTCCTTTGGGTTATTTTTGGGTCTCATTTTTTGGAATTTAAGTTTTGCCTGTCCTACTTACAGCATTCCCCAAAGTGAACTCGAGGCCTTTTTCAGCCTGATCCAGATTCCTCTCTCTCTCTCTCTCTCTGTCTGCATGTCGTTCTCTCTCCCGCTCTCTCTCTCTCTCTCTCTCTCTCTCTCTCTCCCTCCCGCTCTCTCCGACTCTCTCCGACTCTCTTCTCAGCCATCTGTTCATGCTTGTGGCGTCTCTCTATCTGTCTTCCCTCCCCGTCGTATTTCACTCTTCTCATCTCCACTCTCCCAACATTTTATCACTGCTCCCTCTTGTGTAGCTTTCCTTTCGCTACCTTGCCTATGTTTGTATCACATCATTAGCAGCCTTTGTGGCTCTTTTCTCACAGGCATTTGTTGCTTCTCTTTCACTTTCTCTGGTAGCAATTGACAACCATAACTCTCTATATCTACCTGTAATATGATTTCTCTCAGTGTCACTATGGCACAGAAACTGATTTCCTCCAGGTGAAAGGAATGGCTGTTCCTGTAGCAAGAAAGCACATTTCCTATACTGGGAAACATCCTGAACCAATGGGTGTGAACAGGGTCTTTGGTGAATTCATGTATTATATAATATAATTAACAGGAAATAATGTGATTGTGACGTACAGTAGTCTAGACAGCAACTTAAAGGATCATACAGAAGTTAATGCCTGTTCACTACTACTATTCCCGCATGAAAATCAAGAATCAAAAAATCAAGTGAAATATTTGATATGTAATGTCATTTGTCCGTTTCTGCTGAGATATAATGCAGTTTATATTTTTCAAATCAAACATTAAAGCTGAAATGTAATTTGTAGTCAATGGTGTTGACCAAAAAATAGGTTTGGTTCTTAAAATATAGCATTTAGTAGCTCCTAATGCTTTTTTAAGCAGTATATATTTGATAGAAACCAACCCTGTTGCCATAGAAGGACATCAATATTGGATGATTCTGCAAAACACAGGATTATATTCACAGATGTTTTTGCACCAAATTTTTCCTTCTACTATATCTTTCAGTGGCAACTATAGTATATTTAAGTGTATAAAAAGCTCATGTTTATGGCAAATAAACTGTGGTTGGGGTCTGTTTAAGGTTAAACAAATACAACACTTGGTTAGTGTTTTGGTTATGGTTGCTACACAGTGAAAATGGTAAATTCATCTGGTGTATAAAACCAGGTCCAGGGACTATTTGACTTACATTTCTTAGGTATGTGAGAAAGACAACTCCTTTGGGATACTCATGTTATTCTCTTTGTGCTGAATTTCCTAGAAGGGGAGTAGAAGTGGAGTTCTACTTGGCAGAGCTTCACATGCAGAGGGTCTGTACGTCTGTAAAAGTATAACAACGCATTTTGTCCAGTGAGGACTGAAGTCAAACGCTGTACGTTAAAAACAACTTCAGTCATTAGCATCATTCTAGTCCAAACAGCATTTTGACGTTTATTTGTTTGATTGATGGTAAATGTTTGTGTGGAGAAAGAGCTTATTTTACATATATAACACACGAGACATTATTATATGTCTATATATATGTTTCAGATGGCTGATATCTCTTTTTACAACGGATTTCCTCTCCTTTCTTTTTTTTCTTCTCTGAGAGGGCGCATGACGTTTTGATTGACAGGTGAAGGTATACGCATCAGCAGGTATCTCTGATCCATGTTGTTGGATTATGTCCGGATGATGTCATCACACGCGTTACAACCTACAAACTGCAGAAGCTGTTGCCATGGAGATCCTTCTTTTTTTCCTTCTTCTTCTTTTTTTTTTCCAGTAGTGAAATGCGGTCAGCGCCTGAAGCAGCGAAACGAGTGTGTCAACCTGCATAAAGGCAAAGAGCAGCACAGTAGACTGCCTGTGCGTCTTTGTCTTGCGTATACGTGTGTGTATGTGTGCAGAAATGCATGTGTGCACTTCAGTGACATTTCTGCACTCAGCCCCCACTCACCTCTCCTCACTGACAATCTAAAACCCACTTGTGTAACGTCTGGTTTATGCTATGCAGAGTCTTGACTCACACAGTCTGTTGACTGGAAATAAATGGGCGCTATTTATGTGTTATGTGCTGGCTGCTAAAACTCCAGAGGAACATCCAAGGCCTCTTTTTTTTTGTGTTCCCCCCCCCCCCCCCCCCCCCAATCGGTGAGGCTGTGAAATCTGCCTGTTGGGCCTGATGTATTCATGTCATGTGGGATTAGCTGAGCGTCGTGTTGTGTAATCTCATAAAGTGTATGCGTCGTGTGTTTGTCCGTATGTATGTGTGCGATTTTGCTAAAAGAGGTGCGGATTATTGTTGCAGCACTCAAACACATCCGTCACAATGTAAACCAGCAATGTAAGCTTTAGAAGTTGCCTAGAACATATGGACACAACATAATTGTTAAATACTGAGAGTCTCTTGGCTGCCAAGAGATTTGTATTTGTATTAATAACGAGATTCATTTACTGAGAGGTAACAAAAAGTGTCATTTTACATACATGAATATTCACTTGGACTTTGCCTGCACTTAACCTTTCATTTGCTCTTTCTCTGGCTTTTACGCGGCCTCGCAAAACTCCCCTCTCCAACCTCTTCCTCCTCCTCTGTTACTGCCATCTGCAGCAACATTAAGTCTCTTTTGATCAGCAAGGGGTAATCATCAATTACACATGCAAGTGCAAATGCGCGTACAACTTAATGGACTGCACTTCCACTGGATTTAGACGCCTTGTTTTCTGAAACAGTTGATGGTAATTATGGCTCCATTTTGTCACACAGTGTGAAAGATAATGGTTCCCAATGTTTGTCCCCAAATCTTTGCTGCAATTATAGCCCAATGTTAATCAATTTCACCGCAGAGGCAAACAATGGAGAACAAGCCTCTTATACAACTGAGGTCACGAAACAATGGCGCAAAGATAAAAAAGAAACTTAGCCAGGAGTTGTTTGGCACTGCAGCTAGGGAAACACAAAGAGCTCTTATGAATTGCTAAATATACACATTATTCACTGTGTCTGTTGCATACAAAGAAAGGATTCCCTACTCTGCTCGCAATTAAACATAATATAAAAACGTCCATCTTTTACCTTTTTAGATTCTTTCATTGGCGTAACTTTCCTACTTACCTAATATGCTAGAAAATCAAGGAGGTAATAGGTGGCTACCTTGAAAGAACTAATGTATCTAACGTGAAGTACACTTTGCCTCTGTGAACACAACCTCCCTCAGGTGTTCAAAGCCACGGCTTGACCCTGACATGTCACCCACATCGTACTGGAGGTCTCCATCACTTTAATGGGCTGTTAAGCATCATTACAGCCTCTGTGACTTTAGCTAAAACACAGCCAAGGTTATTGATTCAAGGTGTTCCGGCAGGCGCGTGCGTCACCGGACACAATAGCAACTGATTTAGGGAGTGATGGGGGGAAGAAAAGTTAAGCAGCGAGGCATTAATCAAGTGGCGGTACAGAAAATTTGCAATTATGGGTTCACGTCGAAGATGTATATAGGCAATAACTAAATGAAAGGACCTTAAGGAGGCTAGTTATGGGTATTGATTGAGATTGATCTGGTCTTTAGTGTTGTTATGATACTCACTGGGACCTATTGGGACGTACATACAATCACCTTGTAAGGTCAAGGTTTCAGCTGTCACTCGTTGGCATGCCGAGTAAATCAACCACCAATCTGGGACGAATAGTTGTAGACATTGTACTGGGAGGAAGAAATTTCCTCTGTTTTCATGCCATCATGAGACAGCAAGCTCCATCCCGATTGCTCTCTCGCTCTCCTTTTTCGGAGCCATCTCATTCGGTGTGTTTCGACTTGCCTCTTGATACGTCACCGTGTTTAATGCACATCATTTCAGATTTAGCGCCCCGTTTAGCATCCAGGTCAGTAGCATGCTCCACACCTCCCTCCCTCCCATGAGAGCGAAGGGAGACGGAACTCAATCAGTTCACCAGCTTTGGGTCAAGGTCATAGCTCACAGCATAATACACAATACATAAATATACAAGCAGGACAGCCGAGAAGAACTAAGACTTAAGAAAAACTTGACTTTTTCCCATCACTTACTTGCTACTATTAATGTGAGCGCATACATTACTTACATAGCAAACAGACAAGATATGCATAAATGGTTTAGAAATTGAAAGACAGCTTTAAGAAGCTTTTTAAAGATATGCACTGATTTGGTTACTCTGAGATTTTATGAGTAGCTGTTCCAAAGTCAAAGAGCAACAGCAGCAAAAGCGCCATAACCTTTAGTTTTGATTAGCATTGTTTTTAGCAGGCAAGCATCTACCCACACATCACAGCCCGCTTTGAGGTGTAGGATATGAAAGTTTAATCCTGCATTCATTAACTTTTTTTAACCAGTGGGGGCAGTGGAATAAGCTGATAACACAATACTTCAACTAATGGACAGAAGCATTCACAGAAGCAACATGAGCATTAATTTTGGTTGTGTTTCTGGTTTGATGTCAAAAAAAAGTTCAAAATTCACCCTTTTTTCTGGTGTCCAGCAACTCCCGAAAAGAAATATCTGGGTATTTAGCTTGCTAAATGCTCTATTATGTTCAACAGCTACTTTTGACTTTTGTCATTTTGCAAGTGATTTCCCTTTGTTCTCATTGAAATTGTATGTTTTTTTTTCTTTCCTACCACATCAGAAGTGTTTCTGATGTTGTCATGCTACGGCAACTCTCTTGAATTGTATATAGCCACAGGTAGAGATTGACAGAATTTGAAGGACTTTCCTATCGAGCCAAGGACAGAAAATTCCGATTATCCCTGGGTTTTAGCAGCAGGGTTATAATCTTCCCGCCTGAGGGGGAATGGCTCATTCATGGTTTCCCCTTCTAATGCAGTCCACACTTTACAGTTGCATTACAGTATAACAACACAGTAATTCATAGTGATAAGGGTGCAGTAGTGCCTGGGGTCGGTCTGCCAACTGTAGGGAGTGTGTGTAATTTGATCTGATACTCGGGGCTCTTTTTGTGAAATGACAGTACAGAGGATTGTTGTTATGATTCACTCAAATATATTTACCCCAATTTGTCAATCACAGCCCTAACTAGTTACATGACCCATTAGGTTTTTTTCTGCTTCACATATTCTACCAATTTTCACCATAATTACTGACAAAATATATCTCTTGTTGCTTCAGATTTGACAACACTGTTAACCCTGTCACCAGCATAAAGCACCATGACAGTTTCCATTTGAAAGGCTTTCCTCAGGCCTGTTTTATTCCTAGCTTTTTATTGAATAGCAAGGCCAAAGGTGTGTCATTGATCCTTGAGGCCGACCTGCAACTTCTGTACTGAGTCTGTTCTTTCTTTAGGAACCCCCTGCTTCTCATTCATACTTTTTTACACTTTCAAATCTGGGAACTTACTTTTGCAAGTAAAGTCTGTCACACTGTTTGCCAGTGAGCAGCTGCAGCTGAGGGACGTGTGGCATGTTCAAGGGTCCTGTGCAGTAGTTGGTGAGGGCTGGG
This sequence comes from Lates japonicus, assembly GCA_033238685.1. NCBI lineage: Eukaryota > Metazoa > Chordata > Actinopteri > Centropomidae > Lates > Lates japonicus. The sequence goes on along the minus strand of BRZM01000034.1, from coordinate 105,121 downwards.
ACACTGTTTCCCTTACTCAATGGTTTGACAGCAGTGTAATCTAAATTTAATGCTGTAGACACTTCTTCATTATTATTTATTAAATCAATACTGTGAAGTCCCCGTAGCTTCCACTAGTGCCTTTGTTGAATATATACTGAATACCACACAGAATTTTTTTGTTTCTCTTCCAGTCAAAGGCCCCACTCTGTACATTTTTAACTTGCTCCATCACCTTTTTAACACCTGAGGTGTTTGAGGGGAATTCATATTGATGTCAGTGCGTTTGGTCAACACTGGTTTCTTTCAGGGGCTAGCAAAAGAGAAACTTTAATGTCCTCCAGTGTACTTGGGGGGGAAAAAAATGTTGTTTTGAAGTTATGGTCTAAGTAGATTGTTAGTGCTTTGGAAATGTTGAACTTCAAAGTGACCCAGTTTTTCAGATAGCCCTTTTTGAGTTTTTCATAAATCCTGCTGCAGCATATTGAAATTTGACCAGAGTCCTTATTATGGAATACAGATACAATGAAAATGAATGAATCTGTACAGCAGCTGATTACACAGTAGTCTCTCAGACAATAAGGCCTGCGAAGGGGTCGCTAGGTTCGACCAGTCCAATAATTTACCCTGCACTTGTTGTAATAACCTTCTTTGGAGATAGTGAGCAAACAAAAGTATTTCCAATTAACAGAAAATAGGAGCTGCAACAGTGTGTTACTGTAGTCTGGCAAAAGTGTGCATGCAGGGAGGAGTTTGTTTAAAAAGTCAATTTGTTATGGGTCAGACGGTTTGGGGAGCTGATGAGATTGTCAGGACGTTGCCTGCTCAGTTCAGCTCAAACTCAATGCACAAGATGTGTAATTCCATATGGACACAGGAAATACACTGTGATTCTGATGGCAGGCGTCTGTTTAATCTAACCGCAACTTAAAGAAAGACTGTGTAACTTTTGATAGAGAAAATAATACAGTTCTTTTCTTACAAATGATAAGTCAAATACATCATTAACACAACACACAGCTCATTGATTAAATACACTCAGTGATTTGACCCCTACAGCCCTAGTTGGTCTGGTATGACCAGTAGCATGTTGTGGCTAATGTTTGCTAATTTTAGATCAGTACAGTATTATTGTGTAACTGACATTGCTAAATGAAGTCTGCTGCTTCTGTGACTCCTCTCTACTTAGACTGCTGTGCATTCAATTTAATCATGTCACAAATAAATATTTTAAGGATTTTATAATAAAACAAGAAGTAAAAACACAGAACCTCATCAGGAGACATCATTTGTTGTTTCCTGTCTATGGTCCCATTCCACTCACTACTCAAGTCGTCTAATGATGGTGTCTTTAAAGCAACAAGCGCTAGGGAGTCCTTGGAAATGAAGGTAAATTTAATGTTCCATTATTGTGTAACTGACTCTTCTGGCTCGTTATAGACAGAACTGATATAATCTCAATTTAACTGGCTATTAACAAACTTCAAAAAGTAAGTGTCTTTCTTTTGTTTTTGAGAAGTGCTATAGGTGTCATAATGCATTCCTGACTTGGAGAATAATAGACTCACTGGAACCTGGTGTATCATTTCCTCACGTAAGAACACCTTGTCTTTGAGTGCCTCACTAGCATTAAGTACTGATCAAGGTCTCATTTAATGACACTTTGTAGCACCAAGGATTCTCAACCTGCTTAGCAGCATGAGTTCTTCTGTCTCACTGGTGATGTTGGCAGGCCAAGGCCACAGCTGTAACAGACAAGAGAATCCAAAGATTGGTGTGTCAGACTTCCTTATGTAACACAGGAGGTGGTTTAAATGCTGCTTTTGTTATTTGTTCACCTTGCAGTATGAGCTTTGAGCTTTTAAGTCTAATGTCATTGCCAGTGCTTAGATATTGATTTTGTTCTCTGGTTCTAAGCGAGGAGTCATGCATGTGTTTTGTATGAGAAAAAGAAAATCTCCACATAGCTGTGACTTTTTGTCATAACCGTCATGAGCAGATACAGGATTAAAGCAGACCATTAGCAGAACTTACCCCGGTGAGTCGGAATTGTGTTTCTTTTTTTGCCTCGTGGTGAATTGATTGAATAGTGCCTGTTGAGCAGGGAAGCAGGAGGTAAGGCAAAGGATAAACAAACATTAGTGATTATTGGCAAAAATCCACGTGAATAAGACTTGATTGAGAGGACAGGTAAACAGCAAACAGTTGGACAGCAGGAGCCGAGTTTGCGGCCACTGTTTAATCAGACTGACTTCTGCTACTGAAAGCTGTCTCATGTGCTAAGTGAGATGGCAGCTGAGGCTTTTGATCATTACAGCGTGGATTTAAACAAATATGCATCCTAATTTTTCTGTCCAGGCCTATTCTTGAGAGTTCCTGTTGATTTTATATGAGAGAGTTGTTTTGTTTTTTTTTTCTTCCTTTTTTTTATTTGTGTCAATACACGTTACCTGGCAACTGGACTGAAGGGCAACCCCAAGTGTCTAATTGCTCACCAAAGAGTCCTGTAGCATGCATTCAGCCCAAATTATTCTAAGGCAGACATCATTAAATCCTTTAAACTCACCGTGAGCCTTTAAGCGCGCTCGTCTGGAACTCTTAGGTCCACTTGTCTGGCTGATAAGACCTTTATGAGACTATATTTCATGTTTTACCAGAGCACCATTGAGTGTCAGGGGTAATGCGAGGTGGCATTGATATAGGAGTCTGGTTTGCACAGATTACAGCGCAGTCGAGAAAACAAAGTTGCTCATAAGGAAGTAGATTATTGTAATGGCGACATTCGTGAGGCAAAGCAGCGCCGCAGGTCAGCACAGGTTTTCACTTTAATATGTAAGGTGCCCTGTTTGAACAAATGGGGAAATGTGATCTGTTTATAATATTTTGACATTGCACCCCTAGTATTATCTAGCAATGCAGATAGTTTCAGCTTTATGCGTCGAGGGTTTGAAATAGCCTCCACCCAGGCACCCACCATCATCCTAATACAAAGGTGATGGATAGAGCTCACAGCATCGAAAAATTAAAACCTTTACTTTCTTTGACTCTACATAAACAATGTCTGGATTACTCCAGATAATTTACAGACAACAACTCAGTGTTTGGAACACTGCAAATTACTTTCCATCCACCTCCATTATATTGGGATGAAGGCAGGAATCTCAGGGGTGGATATCTGAAAACCTCTGCGCATGAAACCAAAAACTACACTTTCAGCATGGCTACGTGCCGCTAGGGGAAAGTGGAAAAACATGTTTTGTGATTCCTGTGTACTGACTTTTTAAGTATTAAAAGGTATCAGCACAAGATTGAGATTTGGAAGAAAAAAGAAAAAAAAAAGCAGAGATTGAGAATAAAAGCACAAGGCTAACATTCCTCTTTATTTGTTTTGAACAAATCCCATGACAAGACCAAGACCAACAATGCAATGTAAGCCATCTTTCCTTGCTGTCTTACTTCCTTCCTCTATCTGTGGCAGTCAGCCCCAAGCCCATTTGTTCCTACTGAAATAAATCTTAAAATAGAAAACAGAAACAGATCACAAATGTATAGTTTCATTTCAGTGATTTTCCTAAACAGTTGGACTCTATAGTTTCTAACAAACGTTACTCTAACAGGAGTAAATGATGTATTTGTCGGTGGCTGTTTTCAGCTGCAGAGTAATACACATTTGTTGAGCTAGTGTTGAGCAGGAAAGTGTATGTGGGATTGACACAAAATAAACCATAGTGTCTGCGTTCTTTGTAATGTAGGGACATGTGACATAGAGCAAGGACGTGACTCACTGTCAACAGTGGAGCTCTGCACAGAGGAATAAGATGCATCAGGGTTTGGTTACACTGGAGGATCACTCACTCGGGAAAAATCCAGTACATTGGCTGTGAATTCAGATTTAGTTGTTGCTTATTTATCATCACATGTGATATTACTGTGTCACAAATAAGTGTACAAATTTACTTCCATGTTCTGTTATTGAAACCTTGTGGTGCTCATTAAAATACAATCTATTTTGTATTCAGTCTGAATAGTGGGAGGACACTGATTTCTTATTGTGCTTATACAACAATGTCAAATGTCAGTTCACTTTCCATCAATCTATGAAAATTAATGAAAGACACACTGATATTATATACATGTTTATTGGAAATAAAGAAGTTTGAGAACAGGGGGTGAGCACACTGTCATGCTGTTTACTGTATTTATACAGGCACCCACCCACACCCAGCACCCAGCTCTCCTCCTTCTGAGGGAGGATGTGGGCTGATTCTTGACCTTTCAATGCACACCACCTCCCACGTAAACACACACACTCACTTATGCACAGATTCTGCGTGCGTGCACAGCGTGAGCTTTAGAGCTGAGGGGGGAGCGTCAGAAGAAGGTTTTAGCCCTGACTTGATATCCCCCCCCCCCGAACACACACACGCCAGTGGTACCGGTATGGGAGATACTCTCACTGTTGAGAGGTTGACTCGGGGTGTCAGCAAGAAGGGGAGAGCGGTTATTATCTTATCATGCAGAGAGGAAGAAAATGTTCTTAAATACTGCAGCAGGACATGCAAACTTGCTTTTGTTGTCATATTCATAAAAAAAGCTGTTTACATTTAGATTGTGGGTCTCTTTCTACTAGGGGGGCTCTCTTACCTTTGCACTTTCCCAACTTCACCAGAAGAAGACAATTAGCTAGACTCTTTGGAGAACTTTTTTTTTTCATCCTAACCCTCTAAACAAATTATCCTGCAGATTTTTTTGCCCAAATCTCCGCTGTCTCACATCCCCAAACACAACATCAAGTGAACACTAACATTAATAATGCAGATCCCATCACAGTGGTTAGTCTTATCTACTTATAGAAAATGAAGCCCATAGCATACTGCACCAAGAATACTAAAAAGCAATTATTGCTCTCAGCTGTGGTGAGCCCCAAATTAATGAGGGAGAGTGAGACAGCGCTGAGCTGGAATTCAGTTTATTAACGTTTAAAAATAGGCCACTTAATGTCCAAATCTGCATAGATGTGCAGTCACGCATGTCACTTTGGGAAGAGAGTGTTTGCGCGTGTGCACGCTTGTGTCCTCGCCTTTGATAAATGTAAATACCAGACTATGTCTTTGCATTTTCTGCTATGTTGCTCGTTTGCAGGTTACTTTACTCGCCACTCGGAGCGGCCGCTTCACAACAATGAGAAGTGACAGAGGAGAGAATACCACTCTCGTTTGTGGCCAGGCTTGGCTGCCTCTGTGAGGCCCTGAGCTCCCCGGTGACAGAGTCCTTATTTCTGGGAAGATGGGTCTGTAATCGGACTCATATACTTCACACCCCTTCCATGTAATTGGACTCTGGTCCGCAGATTTAACCAGAGCTGCCAATCACTTCATTGGGAGGGGATATGGACAGAAAGTAAAGTGGAGAAATGGAAGGGGTCTCTTTTGGCCCGGACTGTGGTGTCTGATAGGTAGCAGGCTTTCAAGTGACATAGCACCTCTTTGACGGTCAGGCTGGAAATTTGACTCGACCAGTGGCTGAAAACAGCTGGCTGATTTTCAAAATGTTGCAAACAAACTGTTTGTCAAACCTGAAGTAAAAAAACACTGTTTGTTTCTATGCTTTTTAGTTGAGTAGCAACATCTCATTAGTCTGTTCAGTTCAATTTTATTTATTTAACACCAAATATAAGTCACCTTATCTCAAGGCACTTTACAGAGTGAGGTCAAGACCTTACAATATTATTGAGAGAAACACAGTAATGGCTAGTTAGTTAGCTAAGGCCAGGAAAAGAAAAGTGTGTTTTGATTAACGGAGGAGACTAAAGCCCCAAGCCATATTCATATTGTACTGGAAAAATGAGCCTCTTACAGTGTCCAGGCTTTTTTGCAGCACAGGCTACTTGGGCAATAGCAATTTAAAAGTACTGTTTGCTTTCCTATTTTGAAATGTTACAACGTGTCATGTGTTATCTGACTAGCTAACAGTAATTAGATCTGTTAGCATCTTATTATTATAGTTTCAGGCAGGATATTTTGGCCAGCCATGTTTTTCTAAAATGTGGACCGCACATTACATAAACAAAAATGGAGGATGTATGTGCACATGCTGCATTTCCTCGATAATGTGAACACAGCTTAAAATATGAACTGACATCAAAGTGCTTATACAGCATCAAACAAAATTAAGTACACCCCTGTGCAATACCACTAAAATGTTAAATAATTCAAATCTCTGTCATCTCAGAATAATTTTTGAATTGAAGTGGAGGGTATTGATCTTATGTATAATTAAAAGCAAACTGGTTAGATAATCTCTGTCGAAAATACAACCGCTGCTGCAACTGTATTTCAGCTCACATTCAGTAGCCTACTGATGCTTGTGTACCCTCTACCATCTTTATGAAGTATCATCAAATCTAATCTAATTAAATTTGTTGCAGTGATCACAGGTGTACTCTAGTTGCAGTGAGGTTGGGGGGTAAAGAAAGAGCCATGCTACCAGTAACAAAAGGTGCAGTGGCTGTTGCATGAGTGCAAAATATCAGTGACTTTTCCAACATGACAATTATCTCAAACACCCTGCAAAACTCACACTCAAAGGTTGAAGTATGTCCCTTGATTTGAATCCAACCGAACGCCTTTGCAGCACATCCTCACAGATTTGTGTAAGACTGGTATTATCCATGGCCAGAGTACTGAATCTGAAAAATAAAAGTAAACATACAAAATATTTAAAAAATACTAGAATAGATTCTCACTAATTAAAGGTGTACTGACTTTTGTTGCACCTGGTTCATTACCGCTTTCCAAATTAATTGGCTTCATTCTTTATGGGCTTTGGCAAAAACAACTAAAACTGTATTAGATTTACAGGATTTGTATTTGCTTAGTGATTTCAGTTCCCTTCATTCAGCAGCCCTCTTACAAGAGCACTTCACAGAGAGAGAGGGAGGGGACAGTGGAGTTGTTTCAGGTCTGACACAGACTTGATGTACCCTCTTGTTGTTACAAACAGACGGATTATGGCCCATTGCCTTTTGAAAAAGCCTCTCTCTGTCCCCTCAGTAATGTTCCCATCATCGAGCCATTACACCAATGTGCTGCTCACCAGAGCCGGTTTCAACAGACTGACTGAGCACTTAGGCCACTCCGGGCAGCGCGAGAAACAAGAAAGGCAGGGTTTTATTTTTATTTTTTCTGCTACCTGCACAGAATTATGTCCTTGCACTTTACAGGATGTCAACCTGACTCGATCCATCTGGGCCCTTTGGTAGCACAGAGACGCGAGTCACAAGGTCTCCTGCTGGGATGCTGAAAGCATTTGGTGAAGCACAGTTAAGGGAAAGCTGTTAAACATTTGCCTTTGTTCTGGGAGTGAAACTTGGAGTCGACAGAGGTTGTAGGTGAAGCATACTTTCCATTTCAAATTAGAGATTTGCATTTGTCCTTCCTTTAGACAGTATGATTCGGTTCCGTTTTCGGTGACTTTTCCCACGTCGGACTTCAATGTCACGTTTTCATTATGCGGCAGCTGAGCACTGCCTGTTGGTTCAGTGGAACTGATTGTTTTTTGATGACAGTTGAGAAGGTGACTTACATATTTAGTCGATGCTTAACATTGGTGGTAAGTAAGGGCACTGAAATGTGTTGGCGTGAGCTTTCAAAATTGTAATGCTGGTGGAAGCTGGCACCTAAGAGCACCCTAACCTTTTGAATGATCGTGGACAGTCTTGCCTCTGGGTATGTGTAAAATGTCTGCTTGCAGTTTTTTTTCTTCTGTGTTTAGGCATGATTCACCTTTGTACTTTTAGCTTTAGGTGCTTGCTCTTTGTGCTTATTAGGAAAAGGCCTTATATGGAGGAAATGAGCTTAAGTAACAACGATTTGCATAGACGATGACACAAAGTTAATAGCCTATGTGGTGTTTAAACAGCAGCAGGAGCTGCCAGAATGATACAAGTTAGTCTTTGCCTGCTCATAATGTATACAAGCGGAGCATCTGTCTTAAGAAATAAAGTGCCATTCAGAGCTGTGAGCTCAAAATGTTTGAGATGATCAAGTTGAATTTGTGTAGAATTTGCCTTTCCAACCTAGTTTTGTGTAGCGACACCCCTGGGACTGGACCCAGGCTCGTGGAAAAGAACAGCAGCTTGGCCAAGTGGTTATCCATCACGCTTCAGTCTATCTCCGCAGGGGGAAACGGTCAAAGAAACACACACACACACACACTGTTTGTTTGCTACGATTGCCACCTCTGAGAATATCCTCGCCAGTGACTAAATTGGCTTCAGGAAACACTTTTTGGAGGGAGTGCGAGCGTGCCCATTAGCAAGGAAAGCAGGTGCGGTGTTTTGCCCAAATCCCAGGATTTATTCCGCGGTCATCAGGCCCAGAGGAATAGATTGTTATTTGGCCTTGTTTCATTTTGAACAGAATAAAACTGTATGGGGAAAGGAGGAAGGAGGGTTAAGCTAACTGGGACTTTGCAATGTCATCCCCCTCTCAGTCATTTGTTTGCGTCCACAGAGGTTTGGATCCTGACATAAAGAAGCCATTTGAGCAGAAGAGCTCATTTTTATTGAGTGTCAACATTAAGTTTACCATGCATCTTCGCCACGACTGCGTACATCTACATTTCTCCGGGGTCGCCCTGAGAGTCCTGTCAACTGAATGAGGTTGTTATTAATGTAGTCACTTGACTCTGTGTTTACTGCGTCCATACAGCTGTGACAGAAAGGCTTTTACGTGCGGCGTGACAACGCACGTATACAGTGAACGGAGGGAAAAGCGCCAATTATGGCCACAACGCTCCAAAGTGGCTTTTAGTGCCCAGACGAGGAGATATCTTGAAACTGACTCTGACACACATCCACACAGATACACACACTCCTACATCTACATGCACACTGTGTTTCCTTTTCAACTCTTTGATTACTTTGTGGATGCAGTGATTGTGAGGCCCCCCTTGATTAGCTCAATTTATTCCCCAGCCATGCCAGAGGGCCATTTAGGGAAGTTTTTGCAGACTCTTTCCATTTATCAAGATGGGAGGCAGACATGATTTGAATCTTAATATGTCCTTGCGGCAGAATACAAACAAGCGCACGCAGGCAAAGTCTGCCTCTCACTATGTGCACACACATTTTGAAGATGAGAGAGAGAACAGAAAAGTCTTCGAAAATGATGTTTGATCATCACATCGGCTTTGTTCTGCGTGTTGGTTTGTTTTCGGAGCCTTTCATTATGGATGTAGAGTCAGCCCCCAAACACTCCTCGACTCCTACTCTCTGAGAGTCAGAGTTGACGAATGGATGGTGATTCAGTGAGAGGAGCAGCAGCGGAGTTTGATCTTAGATAACCACGGTGTATACTTTTCTTTTTTAAATGTTTCTTACCAACCATTGCTGAGTAACAAAAAATTATTCATGCGCCGGTGACACTTTTTCCACATGATACCACCACTACAAACCAACAGGTGGTGGGAATGAATGGGTAGAGCTGCCATAGTGGGAGGCCATTATGATTTACGACGGTCCATATGACATACCAAACATTCAGTGTGCTGTGGACAGAAATAGTGTTTGGATATGAATAAGATTTTTTATTATTGTTGTTATTTGTTTGTCTCCTACATTGTGTTAAACCATCTATCTTGTTTCTACATTAATATCAGCACCAGAAAAAATAATGCAGCCGTTTGCTGTTGCTCACTTTTATTGATTTTGGTGGCTTTTCTTACCAAAGTCGTTCATCTGAGTCGGTGTCAGTGTATTGTTATTTTTATTATTACAGTATTAGACTGTGTTCAAAGCAATAAGCTCAACGAGTGTCACATAGTGATGCTGTGATGCTCAGAGGACCTTAATTTGCCCTGGGTTTCACCTCTTAGGCTACTACAGGCTGCTCTACCTTATTGGAGGAGATCGTTGAGGTGTATGCAGCCTAAAATGAATGAATATCTGCAACGCTACTCAGGGATGAAAAAGTAGCCTTCTCCCCACTGTGTTTTGGGGTAAAAAAAAGAAATTATTATCTCCTAAAACAGATGCTAGAAATAAGCATCAGTCAAAGATAAGCCAGTAGACACTGGTCATTGATAAATACATGAATTTAGGCTGGGTTAGTGCTTAAACAATACTATATAATACTATATACCATTTTTATGGAAAGAACAATAATCAGTTTTATCATTTGCACAGTTGCACAGTTCATCCTCCATATGTGGAAGCTTCTTTATCCAATTAACCACAGATGAAAACCTGGTAAACACCAAGACCAGTTCAAAGCAGGTTTGTTATCAAAACGGGCATTTTGCCATCATACACTCCCTTACACTCTAAGCCCATATTTGCCTCGTTCCTCATTACTCATAGTCCAATCAACTTCTTGTTTGCCTTCATAGTAGTGTCTAATCAATTTCTGTTTAATTGTCCTTCCTGCCTCAGTGTGCACACATTATTTATTTTTAAAAGAAAAAAAAAAAAACAAGTGGCCATTTTGTTCAGAAGCTGAGAAGTAGATTTGTTTGACAGTCATGGAAAGAGTTTCTGGAGTCATGCACCACTGGCAGTAACCAGGTTGCCTTGGCAACAACCTTTATAGCCTGGGTAATACCTTGGCAACAACTTTGTGGCCAGGTAATACGGGAAGCATTTAAAGGAGGGGGGTTGAGAGGGAGGGGCTGCCTTGTAACAGCAGTTCCTGGACCAGTTTATCCTTCCAAATCTTGTCCTTATCTCTGGGATCAACCTGGAGTTGCCACCCCCACCCCACCACCCCCCCGGTTTTGGACAACCTAACAGAGGTTAGTTAGCCATCGACCGCCTGAGGATTTGAGGGTTTAAAATTGTTGAGGCAGTAGATTATCTCCTGTTTTCCTGGCACTCAAACTGAGGTTAATGGCCTCTCTTCAGCACTATAGGGCGCGATGTCGGCCGTCCGCCATTGTCTCTAGTTGGCATAATCTGTTTACACTCTGTCTTTGGTTCCCTGTTTTGACAATACACACACATCTGAAGGGATGAACAGTGAGGGGGACAATGCAGTGGACATTAATTCTCTTTCTGAGAATGTCTTATTAGTCTCGAGAGGCTGTTTCCAGAAAATGGCTCCAAATTTATCTTGTTCCAGTTCCAGCCTGATGTTAGGGGAATTCTTTACCATGACATGATGAGAGCGCTCATCAGTTTTGTGTTTATGTTGAATTGCAGTCTCTTTAAAGAATGGCCTCCTGGGAAATTATTTCCCTCTCAACAAACATTGTGTTTAACTTGCCTATACTTACCTGCATCTATCCCAAATGTATCAATCCTGGCAGGATGGAGCAACTGTTTTTGTCTCCGGGCCCCCCCCCCCCCCCGAAAGCCCCTTTCTGCAACTCTCTGCACTTTTCAGTCCCGAAAATAGCGGAATCACGGGAATGTGGCAGGACTGGATCTCAGCTGGCTGATTGGATTGTCTTTCGCTCTATCTCAGGCTGCATTAAGCAGCCGAGGCTTTGGACGTATAAAAAGGTGATGGATGCCTTCTCCTTACGTCTGGACCGCTCAGAGCTGACCTCAGCAGAAGGCAGGAAAGGGGAAAAAAAAAGAAAGAGAGAGAGAGAGACTGTGATTTACTGACCAGGCCAGTGAAAGAAGAGGGGAGGATAAACGCCACTCAGCTCCCACAGCTGACAGCCACAGATGTAAAGCAGTTCCCTCACTGCTTCTCTGTCTGTCTTCTCGCTTCACTGTTTTTTTTTTTCCCGTGATGTTTGGAAGGAACATGCAGCACGGAGAAATCACAGATGGTAATTATCACTTGCTGGAAATCACAAGATTTCATGATTAGCTATCAGACCTATTTCATCCCTCATCTTAGTTTACGCTTTTTCTCGTTCTCTCCTCGCTAATTAGCACGGTCACAATGTTATCTGCTCCCCTCTCGCCTCGCCCCCATTTTTCACTGCTGCCATTCTCGTTTCTGTCCTCTAAGGTTTTAACATTACAAGATCAAATGGTGCAGTGGTGGTTGTTTTAGTGCTAAGTGGGTGCATCTGCTGTGACCCTGCCATCCATCTGTCAGTAATAATTAGGCCACTGGATGGATATTCTTTATGTGAAAAGCATAAGATGGGTGAACCCAGCATTCTGTCTCCTCAGTCTATATGCTGATATGTGTTTGATTGCTTGAGAAAGCACAAATTATTCAGGCAAATGCCAGAGAGCCCATCATCCAGCATACAGTAAGATGAGTCACATTCTCATTATTATCAAGCACCAAGTGAATCCCCATCATAAATCTGGACTTGAGGGGCAAATCCTCATAGATCAGCATGTGAGGCAAGGGGGGGCAGAACAGCAGGAAACACACACCAGGTCATTCCTTACAAACCACACACTGTTAAAGGCAACTTTTAGCAGTTTTTGTGGTTAATCGGTTGATTTTGGTAACATTTTATATGCATGTAAGCAGTATGAGATGAGGAGAAGGATCCATTCATATAGTTGGGATTAGTTCAGCAGGTCCAGACCAAAGATAATAATGATATATTATCGTGAGAGGTCTGTGAAGTTTATAGCCAGTGGTTAAGTGAGTGAGTGAACATTTTTAAAATGATTATGTGTTGTTCTGGGAGCAAAGGAAGTATTTCTTTTTTTTACTATTTCCTCTATTTCTCACAATTTGGAGCACCCGGCTCCCTGTGGCAGTCCCATTACAGGAGTAATATGCTCCGATTTTTTGTTATCCCGGTGAGGAGTTTGGCTGCAGCATCTTGAGCTTGGGACATTACATCAATCTAATACAGTATATGTTTCAGAGTTAGAACATTTATAGATAAATTCTATTATTTTGAGAATTATGTTTAGGATTGAGAAAAACACCCCAAATTTCTGATTTTAAGAGAGGGGGGAAAACAAATAGGAACTGACCTCTCGTCTCTGTGTGTTGGCACATCCAGTGGTTATTGTCAGCAGTGCACCTACTGTAACACCTCTAATACAGTATGTTTGATGTGATAGGCAGTGAAAGACCCACTCAAGATAATGGAGTGTAGGGATCAAGTGGAAGACTTAAGCCACTGCATCATCACCTCAAGATCACTGGAGTTCCTGGGTAGGATGGAGAGAGAGAGACAGGTGAAATATTATCTCGAAATATAAGAGAATTTATCTGATAAGGAACTGGTAAATGCATTATATTTATTTAAAGACAGGATCTCTGCAGGATATCTGGTAGAATTAATCATTTTGTCAATTGTGGAGAGCAGAACCTGAGCGTTATTTTTATAATCATTTATCATTCCAGAGATGTAGAACTGTCTCAGAAATTTCATCTTCTTGTTACAGCTATTAAGTGTGTTTTTATAGATTTTAGAACTTGCGGTTCAGTCTTTCATTACTTGCATTCAGCCTCCTGGCAGGTTCTCTGTAACATCTTCACTTATTTCCCATTCCACCGGGGAGCGTTTGGTGTTCCAGATACTGTATCTTTTTTAGTTTTGGTCTGTCTGTCAGGACACAGTGGAAATTCTACCAACAAACTTTCACACGCTGACGGAGAGGGGCAATTTAAACTTTGTGTACTGGCAGATAAAATATCTGCTGCATGTGCAGGGTAAGGGATAAATGCTTATTTATGAATTTGGCTTCATTGGAGGGGGTAGAGACACGCATGCAGCCGTGCACGCAGACAGATACTGAACAGAAACAAACCTGCTCGTCCTCAGCCTCACACGCCTCTGTGGCCAATTTACCATTGAAAATCTTTAATTTCATACTCTTAAATATTTATCCTCTCCAGCATCTTGAATGTGTGTGCAGTTGACTTAGGCTGTTTGATAATCTCAATGGGTGGATAATCTGCGGGCTCTATGAATAGGACTATGTCATCAGATAGCACAATCAGTATTCACAGCGAGCAGGAGCATTTTCCTGTAATATTCCTATTCTGCAAAATGTATGGATTAAATTTGAAGGAAAAAAAAAAACAGGGTGTTCGCCGCCACAATAAAGTTGTTTAGTCTGCAGAGATTGCACAGCCCCGAGAATGCACTGCGCTATACGATATCATTCCCCGAGCAGACACGCATACCTGTAATGGAAGGAAAAACATTAGCATCAGGAGCAGGTGGAGTATGAAGATATATGATGTATAAGCCCATTCGTTGGCCGGCTGCTGGCACTTGTGCCCCAGTTTTACAGCCTCCTGACTGTTTTATCAGCTCACATCAGTGTGCGTGTACATAAAATATGTACAGTCAGTGTACATGTGTGTTTATGGACATGTCCGTGTGTATACATTAAAGGGAGCAAAGGCTTTTCAATTGCCTCATGGCCCACCAGGCTGCCCCGGCGCAGCTGGGGAGGAGGCCAGAGACATTATTCAGCTATTAAACTGTTATTTGCAGGTGTCACCCTCAGCGGGGGCTGTGTTGATAGAGGCGGAAACGCCCTCAAGGTCCACAGCTATTCACACACACGCACATATCCTTCAGGCAGGGGTGTTTGAGGTCTGGGCGCGTGGTCGCAGCTCCCCGGCTTGATGGGGCGTAACGAGGGCCGGTAGGGGAGCAGAAGGGTGAGCCAGATCGGGCCAGGAGGGGGGCAGCGGGACACCAGAGGACAACAGGACCGGGCCAGTGGGGAGGCCACCTGCCACTCCATTTCACCCGTGATGAATCGCCCTGGTTGCTTTTCTCTTTGCCTTGTTTCTGCCAGGAACTTCAGGATTCAGACTCCCGCTAGAAGTGTAAATTGTCCCTTGCACTCTAACAGTACACATGCATCAGTTTGTAGTACTTTATATAAAGTGTTAGTTATGTTGGACAGTACTGTTAGCCAACGAAAACAGTTGTGTAATATCTTCTGTGGCTGTGGAAGAGCTTTGTTGTTGAAAATAACCCCAAAAATGTCACAGGGATATCATCAGGTTGATGCAGCTGGGGCTTGGAGACAACAAATTTATTACAGCAAACCTGTATGACAAAGTGGGGGTGTTTAGTTTTAAAGACCTGGGCGTTTTTACACAGCAATGAACCACTATCAAGATGGATTATGGGAAGTGTAGGATCCAGAATTTGACTGATTTAAGGAAATAAAAAGTCAGGATATCTCAGCTTCTAACACAACTCCCCAAACTTCATGTAAATACAATAATAAGTCATGCTGCTCCTTTAATTTATGGACATTCAGTAGATATGTGAATGTGTTCTGGTGGGTCCTTAAATGGGGAATCGACCTCTTTTTTAATTATCCCACCCAGGTCAGGAGGAGGATTGTGATGGAGTGTCACCACTCACTCGTTCACACTCACGCCACTGTGTTTATAAGAACATGACTGCAAAAATGACTCATTTTCCATTTGCATCTAAAATAGGGCTGTAAACCTTTTAATAATCAACCGTCCCTTTGCTTCTGTTTATCAAAGAGTTATTTGTCCTCTTTTATAATGTGCTGGACATTAATAGTTTCTGGCATTTACGCCAACAACATCGGGGGGCGAGACACAACCTAGCTGATAAGTGACTCATTTGTTTTTGCAGTCCATTATGCTCCAGCTGTGCTAGCTGATGTTTTAGGAAGCAGGTTCATTCATTACCTGCTTCATTAGTTCTGTCCCTCAAGGTACGGCACCTTTCTGTGATTGTCTTTTTTTTCCCCCCTCTAACGCCACATTTTCCAAGTCTTTGACCAAAGAATGCCAGACAGGCAGTTTTCTCTGTCCCTCAGGGGTTTTAGCTCAGAATAGGAAAATACCATCCATAGAAGAGAATGAATAAGTGAATATGCTAGACTGAAAGTGGGAAAAAACTCAAACATTTTTCCTTTATATAAATGTTGTGTCAATCTCGCATCAGTGCAGCAATTTGTACATTAAAACAAAATTATAATTTATCTTAATATAATAAGAAAAGGCCTTTTCAGTTCACCTTGTCCAAAAGAAAAGTTGCAGTGAAGGAAAGACGTTAACTAAAAGCAGGAATCACAAACATAGTTGGGTATATTTTGGCATACTGAGATCCAGCTTGTCTCCTCTTATACAATCACAGTGCGTGGAGGCAAGCACCGGTTTGTGAAATCTACACAAAAAATAAACTCATCACAGCAGGAAACATCCTCTCAGCAACTGCTGCTTGTTCACATCCAGTTGGATACTTCCTCCAGTGTGAGCACCACACTTTTTTCTGTCCATCACAGGAAATAAACACAGCAAATTATATTTTTGTTATGCGAGGATTGCTTATATTTCCAATTATGCCTCAAAGATGGGTTTGGATGGCTGACGTTTTGCCTTTGATTGTACTCACCACCCATTGCTCTCTTAATTGGTAGCATCTAATTTAAACAACTTGCGTGTTGAATGTTTTGTGCCAAAGATGTGAGATTGCACCAAACAGCCCCCCATAGAGTAGCGTAGTCATAAATTACCAGACTTGGGCAAAATGCACATAAATGTGGAAGCACCCACACAAACACATCATCTGAGATGTTGGAGGGGTTCTTATGAAGTCAGTCCAGAGCTGCTGGACAGAGGCCTGAATGCTGTCGCTGTGGGCCCAACGCTGGGGGCCAGTTATGCTTTTGGCACAGCAGTTTGACTCTATCGCAGAGCCACACACAGACCGGCTCAGTATTGCTTCTACCTATTCCAAAAGCAGAAGTTTTGTGGCGACAGTATCCACCACCACCATGGTCATGGCTCCATTAAATGAAGATTTATGTAGTAAAGTAAACACAAATGGGTGGAACACACCAATGATGCGCATTAGTGCCCCAAAGTTTATTTTTTGAAAATCCAATTAGTGCCAAGTCACAGTTTGTAACAGATGGACAGTCTGTTTTTTTGTCTGCCTCCTCCCACACAGTATGATAATACACTGATGATGTGTGACACTGTATCTCTCAGGTGATTTAATTTAATGGGACGTGATGAGTATGTATCCGCCACATGACGAGACGGGACAGGGCGCGTGACGTGAGACACTGTGTCTGTCACGTGATTTGACTTGATGGGACTTGTGTCGGCCAAAATGACAGGACAGGACACCACAGCACACGGTGTGATACAATGCGATACGATATGTTACAATACAACATGACACGACGTGACTTTAGAGAACATGACCAGACTGCGACGTTACGGGACATGATCGGTAACGTGAAGTGACGTGAGCGGACGCACCAGGACAGGACAGAATAGGAAATAACCAGATGTAAAGAATTACAACATGCCACGACATGATGTGGTACTCTGTGCAGTACGTATCCCCCATGTTACATAACATGATGTATCCACTACATGGTGGGACATGAAAACACATTTTTATCTTGACTGATTCTATCTCAAATACCTAACAACAGTAAACAGACTTATTCCTTTATACACCACCATTTTTTTATTTTGACATATTTCACCCAATATAAACTCATATCTTAAGAGTTACCTATCAAGTCGGCAAAGATTTTGTAGATTTTGAATGTCTGTGAATAGAGAATGCAAATACCTGATCTACCCAAAACTGTCATGAGCATAGTCCTCACTGTTCAGCGTCTTCCTATCTGCACTTACTCATACTGACTCCAGCTCAGGATCAGAAACGAAAGCCGCTGTTGATTGAAACGTGGTGATGCTATAAGCTGCGGCTCCTCTTCCTCCCACCTCCGTTCCCACTCGTCCTGGCACGGCTCCTGCACATTATTCCCGCAGTTCCGTCGAGTCTCCTCGCAGACGTTCCTGGCGGTGTAGCGTTCCTTCACAATAAGAAGCAAATGCGGGGGGGGGGGGGGCTAGCGTTTTGCAGAAAATGAAATATTGTTGTTGTTTATCTGCCGCTCTAATGAGACATGAGGAGGTGTGGGATAGCTGCTTATCTTCAGCATGGGAAGCAGCAATCAGAGCGAGGATGCTGCACATGTTCTCTGTACCCTCTGTGCATTCACATCTTTGCACGTAGCTAATCATTCACTGCGCTCAGTGTTTGATTTGCTGTGGTTTGAATGAAACAAACTTCATTTCAAGGGCTCAGCAAGATACAATACTTTGTAATTAAGCTCCAGCATGCTTCTCTATTTGAAATTATTGACTTTCCAACCAAGTAATGATTAAGCAAGTCAGCAGGTCCTGGATAATAATTTAGATACATTCACACCTGGTTACCCTGCTGCCAATCTGCAGCTTTTTGACCCCTTTCTAACTACGGTGTTCACAGTTAGCTGTGAGAGTTAAGATGTCAGCGTTCTTCTCTCTTCATGTTCAGTGTCAGTCACCTCTTTATCCTTTACATACTAAGCAGCAGAGAGCCTGTGGGCCTGGACAGAGACTGCCGAGACAATGTGCGAGTGTGAGAGGAAGATAGACAATGCGTGCTTAGGTGCATGTATAGCATGTGGCCAGGGGTTGCTTTGATGTGTGCATGCATCCCCAGGGGTGGTATGGGCTGGTACAGATACGGTTTGTCACCACACACACACGTGCAAACACACACCCAAACAAGCTGTGGTGTGTGGCAGCAGTGTGACCTAGAAACAAAGCAGGAAAACCGTCTTTCGACCACACGACGCGAGCACCCTTAAGCGAGACACTTAATCCCACTAGACGACCTTTGACCTTTCTTCAAATGAGGAATTGCCCTGTGGGGGCGGTGCAGTATCATATTGTATTACATAACAAACATACAGTGACACATTTTCCTTTCTTCCTGTGCATCTTTGAACTTGAATCACCACCCAGCTTGTGGGTGGCGGGTGGGGGGGGGGGGGGGGGGGGGGG
>BRZM01000034.1:65885-86302 GCA_033238685.1 Lates japonicus | reverse complement strand
GGGGGGGGTGTACAAAACACAAGCAAGACATAGCCTGTCATATTAAAGCAGCCAGCAGCAAATTGCACATCTAGGCTAATAAAAGCGACAGGGAAATTGCTGCCAGCAGATTTCCTCCAAATCTCCCCAGTAATTCCCCATGAGCCCTGGCATTACTGCCTCACTACCCAGCCTCAGATTAACCCCCAGCAAACCCCCCCCAGCCACCCCAGCCTCACAGCAATGCAGCTCAGGGCTTCACCACACCAGTTTACCCTCTTGATTTCAATGCTTGTACATTGTGCTTTTGATATCTTCAAAGGTGGCTCTTCTTTCCAAATCCTGTTTACTAGCTAGCAGCATTGTAAGGTCACAGTCCGGTAACAGCATGTGGGATTTGTTTATATTAACCTCATCCTTACTTTGAAAATTGCAGACTTTAATTTAAAACATTTTTTGTGTTTTATAATCATTTGCTTTACTCTGAACAAACTTGCAAGTAGTACTGAAACAATTTGTTGATTGATCAGACAGTTGTAAACAATAACTTTGGCATTGTTTTTTAATTGTAATTATAAAGTAAAAATGCGAAACATTTGTTGGTTCCAGCTTCACATATGTGCAGATATGCTGTTTTTCCTTGCTTTATGTCATTCTTAATTGAATATTTAGGGTTGGACGGACAAAAAAAGCAATATGAAGACATTTCTAAGAAAGTCATCTCACTCTGGAGCTTTGTTTTTATACAATTTATTTGATCAAAAATGTTGTTTCAGCCCTTAATGCTATCAACACCTAAAGATGTGACTCAGGAGGTGACTCATAGTCTCTGTGTATCTCGCTCCGTTTCAAAAAGTTCCCACAGTAAAGCCACTAGAACAGCTCAACCCACTTACTTTCCTCCTGCGCTCTGACTCCACCTCATCTGTCTCCGCCGCACTCCCCTGACCTCCGGGTCAATCGGCCCTGCCGCGCTTCACCTCTGAAAACGTTTGACCTGGACTCAGTGTCCGGCCCCTGCGCTGAGCCCGATCGGCATTCAGAGCAACATTTTCGTGCATCGGTGCCAACTCCAAACAGGTACCCCAGGTTGCCGTGCAGGAAGGAGCTCAGCGGGACTCTGCCTCCACTCTGCATGTCGGTGTTACTACACAGCAACTGACATTAGAGATTCTGTATTAGACTGGTTTAGGAAGCCTAATCTGTGTTTTATAGATTCTCTTTCTTCTCTCACTCTGGCTGTTTCTCTCTCTATCTCTATCGATCTATTTCCTTAACAGTCTCTCTCACTCTCCCTCTTGCTATATCCCTCTTTCTTTTACCTCTTTTGGAAAAATATTATAGAAAAGAGGAAAGGCTTCTTTCTTTGCTCAGCCTCTCTGGCTCTGGGGATGGCAATGTCAGTCAGTCAGTCCACCAGTGCTAATTAGCAACATATGAGCACATTAAATTAAGGCGGTGAATATGGTAGACATTATACTTGCGTAACAACAACATTTTAGCGTTGTCACTGTGAGCATGTTAGCATTTAGCTGCTAAGTGCAGCCTCACATGCTAGCACGGCTGTAGACTCTGTCTTGTTTTATCTCCTCGTCTCCCTTTTTCTTACTTCTTACTTTACTACTGCCTCAAAGTTTTGATTTATATACACCCTGAGTCAATTTGTCTAAGTGATGTGAGTGAGGTGTGCCAGTGGCACTAGCAGCTGGGCTATAAAGTATATACCCCTGCAGCCTGAGCCAGAAAGAAGGGTCTCGGACTCCTGCAGGAACCCCTTTTCAGCAATTGAAAATAAAGCAGTGCCGAATGAAAAAAAATGACCTGCCATAAACTCCTGTGAAGGGGATAATATGACATTTACTGATAATAATCAGAGATATATTCTCTGTATTTATTCATATGGCTATTTATTTCATCGTGCCTTAATTAACATTGAACACTTTGGCTCGCCATACGTACCAGCACAGAAATGACCAGGATGAAAATGCCAGAGCGGTGCCCAGAAATAAACAAATAACAAGAGCACGTACTGCCAAGTTTCCTAAAATAACATCAGCGTTTCATCCCGTCATAGGCTGGCAGTTAACTGTTAGCTTACCAGCAGCTGAGCATAATATTCATTTTAATGAGGAAAGTTTTCATTTAACATTAGACTCATGAGCCAGAAGCTTCCAGGTGGGAAAAAATATGACACAGGGATACAGGTCCATATCATTTTCTGGGGGTGGGTAAGTATAAGACATAAATAGAGTGGGAGAGTGTATATTTATGCAGCCGTAGGTCTTACAAAGGCGCATATAAAGGTGCATCTGATATCTATCCTATAGACAAGGCAAGGCTCTCAGGTCATCAGGAATTCAAATACTGTGGCAGCATCACTCAGTGAAATGGCAGGTTGTTTACCTGCAGAGAGAGAAGCAGAGTAAAGGAGGGGCAACAGGCAAGATTGACTGAAAGACAAGCGAAGGGGGGGAAAGAGAGAGAGAGCAGGTAGTGTAATTTGATCGGCGCATGCTGGGAACTCATCAGTATGCTGCTCATGTACACCCACAACCCGCCAACCCCACCCCACCCCACACACAAAGTTGCACGAGGATGGCCGTCAGGATAGACAAATAACAGAGTAATGTAATCATGTAAACGCTCCATCACTCTCACACAGATCCACCATTCCCAGTCCACACACATACACACACATTTGAAAGACTGACCTCAGTTATTACTGGATTCTCATGTTTACATGCTTTCCACTTATTTTCAAGGCTGAGTATCGAACTTAAGCTCCTCTGACCACCAACCTGAGGCTAGAATTGAGGAGCTAAATTTGCTATTTTTCTTTGGTCAGATTTAAAACAGGTAACTTTTTAAAAATTAGACTGTTTTATTTAATTAAGTTTACATTTATCATGAATGTTTTTGCACATTTTTAATAGGAAAAAACAGGTTAAAACATGTTCATGCTCCACAAACCACAATATCCAGAAAGCACTGGTGAAAATAACCCTGATCAGGGTTATTTTCTCAGACTAGTTAAAGCTCCTCCAGAAACACATATGGTATTAAATATTATGTAACTTTTTTCACAGGCTAGTACTCCTTCATATGATTTGTAAATTGACCTTTATGTGAAAAATTGGTTAATCCCCCAATTCTAGCCTTCATACACCTGCGAAAACTCAGTCTTCACTCGTTTCATTTTGCCCTCAGTGCCTCAGCTTGACTGATTATATGGGCTTGAACAGAGCATCTGATATGTTATATTATTTCTGATATTATTGGAAATCACGCTGATACAGTATTTGAGATATTTTGTGGATTACCACTGAGCGCCGATCACACGGTGGATTTGGGGGCGCTGCTTAAGTCTCTGCAGTAGAGGAGCGCCTAGTCTAACAGTGGATGAAGTGAATAAGCCCAAAAGCTCCTAATGTGCCTGCTGGTTTACAGATTATAAAAGATATTTGTCAGTCTGTTTTGGTGCTGAAACGCGGTGGCTGCAAACGGCGATAAAGGGTTTTTGGTGACGAGCGTGGAGCGAATCTCGCTGTTGGCAAAAAAATGTCAGAGAAGAAATTTATTTTTCACTGTTTTTCACACTGCAGGGGTGATTCTCTTGTCATAAAGGGCCACATCTGCATCTTTATCATTATTATGTGCTCATTCTGCTTCATATATATTATAATACTATTGGTTAAAGGTCACTACACATCAGTGACTGCGCATTATTCCACTGTGCCAGACCACATATGTTACAAAATGTACATACATGCAGCTGCGTGCCATGAAATATGGGCGTATACTGGTTTTGAATCTCCCACTGTTGCATTCAGGGAACAGTGCATGATTGACAGATCAGCACTTGCACTCTTTTATTTATGCACACACCGTGATATCCCCCCTTTAAAATGTTTTCCGGCATAAGGTCATAATTTATCTTGCCTCCAGTTACTTCCTCTTCTCCCTCCCTCCCACCTCTTGATAGCATTGCTTGTAATTTATTGTATTGTTTTTAATTAAATGGATGGCAAGCGGGTTTAAGTGCCCAGCAGTTCCAAGACGTGCCATTTCTTATCTGA
The DNA here is from genome assembly GCA_033238685.1 of Lates japonicus. Taxonomy (NCBI): domain Eukaryota; kingdom Metazoa; phylum Chordata; class Actinopteri; family Centropomidae; genus Lates; species Lates japonicus. The sequence goes on along the minus strand of BRZM01000034.1, from coordinate 82,247 downwards.
ATTCTAAATTCAGCGCACACCTACTGTAAAGCGCGACTATAAAGCTGAATAGGTCCCAAACTGCACTGCTGCGTTGTTAGAGGGATTGAACAGTTAGACAAATGTCACCTTTAGAAGAGAAGAGCGGGGATAATAAAGCGACGGCTGGGGTAGTGGTGAACACAAACTTCACAGACATCGGGACACTGCAGATTCACGGCTCCAGCAGTCTGGCTGGTGTATTCTCAGTCTGGCATAGAGGATCAGAGAGGAAACAGCCTTGGATTACAGAGATGCCTGCCCTGATAAAGAAGAACTTTAAATTAAATGGAGTCACAGCAGGCTCAGCGCAGTACTACTTTCTTCAGTTAAGACCAAGCCACATTTCCCCACATAATGTCTTATGAAACAAGATTACAAGAAATTAGGGTTATTTCATGTTCTCAAAAGTTGTAAAAAAAAAAAGAAAAAAAAGAAAATCACATCTAATCGCTTATTTCCACTTTCTGTGTGTGTAGTTCACATCCTGTCTCTGACCTCGCCGTCCACTTATTGCAGCACAAACTAAGAGTATGGTCAGACCACCAGAGTGCTTAATAAGGAAAATATACTGCAGCAAGGAGTTGTGGGTGGGAACGAGCAAATCAATTCGATTTTCCACGGTGCAAGCTGAGATGTATGTCTGAATAATCAGAGGGTGAGCTATGGACTCTGAGGGTTTATTCTGTATGATTGGCGTTAAATGTGATTTCCCTATATATCAGGTCAGTGGAGAGTATGCCTCAAAGGTTATTTGTTCCAGATAGACGTTCACGGGACTCCGATTTTATTCAGATGGCGATCTGACATTCAGCAATCACAGCCCGATGACCTTCCTGACCTTACAACATTAAAATCCTTTATTTTGCAAATGCACCATTCAACCAGTCATGTCAGCGCCCCCAAGGAGAATTCTCGTCGCCTTTGTCGCAGCAGATATTTCCTATCACGCTGACATTTTGTCATCCCCAGACGCTTGTGTCAATGTTATGGTAATTTATCCAGATGGATACATGGAGGGTTTTTGAACATGTTCTCCCGCCATGGCGTGTTTATCAAACGCACATTATCAGTTTTACATTGTTTCCCGGAGCATGCCCAAATGGCCCAAAATCCCAGCATTCCCCCTCCAGAGTGAGTGAACATGAATTTATTTGCTTCCATATGTTCATGCAAATTGGAAGGACAGCAGCATAGGTAGTACAAATCACTCCAATTATCCTGCCTATGCACCAGAACACCACACACTCGCTCACACAAAGGCAGAGATCTCATACTTTTTTTGTGTGTGTGTGCGAGAACATGACGGACAGGGAGAAAGCAGCAGGACGCTGTGTAGATGATGTCTGCTCTCACCAGAGCTTTAACCTTTCCCTCAGCATCTCTTCCTGCGGAGACTCTCTTTCCTCGCGGCCCTTTTGTCACACACTCCCATTGTTTGTCCCCGTCCTGATTGGGCACTCATTTTAGAAGCCTGTTTATGTTCAAAGATCTCCCAAGACGTGCTGCGAGGCATGAGAGAGAAGGAAGAAAGGTGAGGTGGAAGACAAAGAAGACGAGATGAATAGGATATGAGTAGAGGCGACGAAACAATGAAAACAGAGATAAATAAACAGAGTAGTACCACGCAGCAGCTGATAGACTGTTACTGATGTTTGACAATTTTGTTAGTTAGCATTAGCACCTGTAGCTGTAAATGCCACTTTCAAATTGAGTTGAAATGATGCTGTTTTTTTTTTTTTTTTTTGTGCATTATCAGTACAGCATTAAACAATAATGATAAAAAAATATATATATATTGATTTGCAGCTACCCACTTACTTTAAATCTACATAAAACCAGGGTTTCCTAATGGAAATTCTGACTTGAAGGCCTTGAAGGAAAAACAGATTTTCTACTTCTCCCACACGTCTGGAACAGGAGATGTAACTTAAGAGAAATGTGATGAAGTATCGACATCTCATCTCCGCGTGTATTTCTCGAAGAACGTCTCAGTACATGCATTCCTACCACTGGAGCGCCACAGTCCCACCATGTAAAACTCGGTTCTCTACTTTACTCGCCTCTCTCTGGGGAAATGTGATGCAATGATTTCCGAACCCACCAACACCAACTCCCCTCCCTCGCTCCCTCCCTCTGCAGCTAGATGTGAGCTGATAAGTTACAGCAGCTTTTCCTTCTGCTTTTTCAAACCTGCTCCACTCATTCACTTCACATCGCTGCCTCGGCTAAGTCGCTCCGCCTGGACTTCCTTGTTCATTCGGCTCACGTGCGCTGCAGATATCCAACATGGTGTCTCCTGAAACGCTGGGAAAAGCACCTACAGTCCCAACCACTCTGCTGTGTCCTGTTTTCATTACATGGACTCCCCAGGAGAGGGTATGGATATAGCAGCACTCTCTTGCTCCCCACTCACTACTCTTTCCCCTCCTCTCTCTATGTCTCTCTGAGCACAGTAAGCTGTCTTGATCTTAGCTGGTGAGTTTGCTTCACTAGACCATTTAGAGACTAGATTCTTCTCACTGATGGCTTAGGAGACGAGGCCCACTCTGATGCAATAAGGTACATCCAATCAATGCTTTGGCCAACACCTGAACATGTGAATATACAGTATAAGGGATGATGGTCTAAGTGCTATATAGTAAATGGATGTGCACTATGTGGCTTAAAGCATGTGGACACCTCTTGTGTCCTTTTGCTCTGGACTAGAGTATTATATAGTGTTTTTCCAGCTTCGTAGTATAGGTTTTGTGAAGATCCATTCTTCTTGCAGCGTAACAATGGCCCCCATGCACAAAGCCAGTTCTGTAATGAAGTGGTAGTTTGATCATTGGCCTGAGCAGAGCCCCAACCTCACCTTTTGGATGAATTGGAGCATCTTATCACCTAACATCAGTGTCACTAATGCCCTTGTGGCTGATAGGGAGCAAATTCCTGCAGACAGGTTCCAAAATGTTGAGGAAAGTCTTCCCAGAAGAGTGGCAGCAGATTGATATCCAGCGTTGGCATCAGTTTATCGCCAGCCATCGGATTAAGTGGCTCCGTTGTGACTTAGACCAGAGACAAAGTTAATCACGCACTTCCAGGATCACAAATGTTGAAAACCATGCTGTCACAAAGCATGTCATAGCCATGTTTAAACTAAGTGAGCAAGGGCTTGTGGTAGTCTTTCCATCTGGGCGTCCAAATCGCAGAATCAGTCTTCTGTCATGCTACGTTGCAGTGGATAACCCCTCAAATCGTCATGCCTAGCACTTGTTTTCGTTCCTGACGCCCCATGACTGTTGGAACAGGCCATTTCCGGGATAATATTGTGTATATTGTGTATCTGTAAATCGTAGTCTGATCCTGGCATAAGACCAACTTGATATCCAGAATGTCTTCCTCTGCAGCAGCTGAAATGTAAGATGAGATTTTTAGGAATACGGACAAGACTCCTTTCACTGGGAGTGCCACTGTCCTGTTTTAGCATGTGTTGGTGTGAGTAACACAATCCTACCCTGCTGTAATTTGTCACGAATGAGCTAGACCGGGGATGGAAATAGCATTTGATGGATTCGGCAGCTCCCTGAAAGTCAGCCATGCAAGTGCCATGAGTCATAACATTTCATCATTAACAAGCAAATTCGAGCGCACGTAACCAGGCTGAGACTTTTTGAGCAGAAAACCAACCCTTTTGTAGGAGTAGATTTGGTCTGCAGTCATGCAGCGCACTGGAGGAAAGTACATGAAGGCTTATGCTGTCTGGAGGTAGAGAATAGTTCAGATCCTCTGGACACAAGATAAGAAAAGAATTCACTGAAATCATCTCTAAAGTGGGCTCAAGCTGCGCATCTAACCGCAGGGGGCGTCAGCTAGGAAATAGGACTGTTGGGGGTGTGGGCACGCTTCAAAGGTGACCCAGTAAGGCCTCAAGGAACCTGCTATTTAGTACCACCAGTCTCTTTCTTTCTCTCATCGTGTATCTGTCTCCTCTGCTCCCCTCCCTACCACATTTTCCATTCTCCCTGGCCCTCCATCAGCAGCTAAACTACACGATGCTGCTTAGAGATTCTCTAGACAGCTTCTTCGTTCTAGGGCTAAGCCCGGCAGGAGTCCCTCCTCTGCCTGCGCAGCCCTGCACCAAATCCCAGTGAGCGTTCAGGTCCTGTTGGTATCCAATCCCTGCCTTCTCACTGTGAGGGAAATTTTTTTTAAATTCTCAGCTAACAGCAGCATCAGCATTTCGGACTAAGAATCAGGTTGGGCAAGAAGACAGGGATTTCGAGAAAGTTTTTTTTTCTTTTGCCTTTAACATTGTAAGTGACGGGTTCCTTTAAAAAGTCAAGAGATGTTTTTCATGTCTAAGAACATGTTTTTGGACAAGAAACAAGATGGAAAAGAGGCCTGACTAAAAAAAAAAAATGCACTGTTGAGGAAATAGTAGAAATAACTGATGCTGAACAAACACAACAACAGCCAATAAAGCCACAATAGGCACAGCACATTAACACCTCACAAAATCATTAGCAAAAATAGCATTTGCTTCAAAGTTGACATGCCAATTGCTATCATCATCTGATGCTTCTCTAATTGTGGTGTAACCTTTTTTCCTCCCTTCCATGTGACATTTGTCTAATGTTTTGTGAAGTAGCCTTTAAGTGTTTCATTAATGTCTAATGAGCTTTTCATTAGGAGAATTCAACTGTGACTTCTCCACGCAAGATTATAAGCAACACAAGGTTTAACATGGGTAATGATTCTTTTGCTGGATTGGGCATCAATAATAGGTGCTGCTTTTGCGCTAAAGAACATTGTATTATGAGAACATCAGCGCAAAGAGTGGGTGTTGATCTTTGCAAATGTCATGCTCTGTTCCACAAGGCTCGAATTGGACTTGTTATTCACCCAACCCCCAGCCTGTTTGTTTCCCACCGCACAATAATATTCAACAGTACTACCTTATTTAATTTCCAGACACAGCTTGTCCTCGGCAAAAGTAGCACAGAGCAGAGAAAATTGTAATTTCACAACACATGGTTTCACAGCATTTACTGTTATGATTACCATGTGTTAACATGCTTATACAATTCAGAAAAAAACAGTTTAAACATCGCATTGTGTCTCTTGATATCTGCTTTACCTGCATTCATTAAGGGGAACGGTGGCAGCAGTTTGCCTGCTTAGCGATAATGAGGTGCAGTGCCAAGTATGAATAACAGGAGATTGACCATACGCAAGGGGGACGTAGCAAAATGAATACTGAACACAGCGCAGTCAATGGCTGCTTTAAAATGCATGATTGGAGAGGCATGGGCTGTAATAAAAAAAAACAAAGTGAATGCTGAACAGAGAGACAATTAAACCGCTGCATCTGGCAACGCGATGTGAGTGGGTACCCAGCCACTGCAATTACAGAGCTCCATCACTGGTGTAACCCTTCACTTCCTGGATGTTGTACTGGAGCACAAGATAAACACACACGCACACACACGGCCCCTGTAAAATATTTTCAGGAATTGCTTCGTGCTGCCCAGATGCGCTACCGAATCTGGGAAACCCCCTTTAACCATCGACAATCATATTATCTACTGATTCAATTCCTGGGCTATTTCTCAGTCCAGATCAGTCACTCACTATCCTGCTGATCACAAGCCACGGGGCAATCTTCAAGTCCTTTTATGTAGAGCCCAGACTCTTGCATTAAAGGAAGGACTAATTATAGAGTAGAGGGAATATCGTTTCGTCTGGAGGAAGGGAGAAAAGAGGAGTTTTCGCCAACAAACAGAAGTGACAGAAGTGTCATTCTGACATTTTGTAAGGATTTTTGTTGTGCTTGAGAGGCACTGGCTGTTTATCCTGTCCAAAGCAAAAAGGCCGAGGCTTTTTATGATTCAAGAAATAACTTTGACATTCCACACTGGTAAATTTAAACGTATGAATGGGATAGAAATTAAAGGAAAAACCACTTAAGTTTTCTCTTACATAGATTCTCCAAACCTCTGACCTCTACTTGAGGGATGAACAGCATGATTTCTAAAGATATTCTCTCATTTTAGTGTTAGTATTGGTGATAATGTTGGTGGAAAGTGCAATCTAACACATGACTCTGTAACAAATGATTCACATCAGTTTCATTCTCATCATTGAGCCCTCGTGCCCTGTAAAGAAACATCTGCATTTCTTGTTTCATTTCTTCAGATTTGTCCATTAGGTTGTCACTCAGCTCTATTTAATCATCGATACATTTTACTTTAAAGACGGTAGACGGTACATGACATTGTCTTCAGAAGTAATAGAGGCTGTACTGCTTCGGTTTGGGAAGTGATATTGGTCTGAGCTGGTGTTATATTGGGTTTTTATGTTTCATCAATCAATCAAGTTTCCCAAATACCTGTGTTTTAACTACAAATTTCATTAGCATTACTGCTGATTCCCATTTTTCCAAGCACTTGGAGGACTTCTCATTTGTTTGATGTGATTGAAAGCTCCAGAACAACCACTAAATGGACCTTGTGGTGAGATTGCTTCTTGTCGACTGCTGTTCCCAAGTCCAAGAATTAACTTACAATCAGTGCTTTCAGATTTTGAAATGTGTTTTCCCGCACAATCTTCAAACAGCCACTGGCCTCCATTAGCATCAGTATGGTACACGAGACACTTTCAGGGAACCCAGACTTACTTGCAGATTACCAGTAATTTGTAAAGTGTGCTATTCTTGTGTAGCATTATTTGCCCTTAATCGCCAGCTCCTAAATTGCTTCCCATCTCCCCAGAAACATTTAACAGAAAGCTATATGTGTCCTCATTGTTGTTAAGATTGCAAATGCCCTTTCCAAAACAAAAAACAAAAAAACTCTGAAATGCTTAGTTTCTTCCCTCTCTGAAGTATTATTCCCGCTAGCTGCAGAAAGAAACAGAAAAGAGAAAAGCTTCCCTACTCAAGATCTGGATTGTTTGGATCTGAATGGGAAATACTAGTAGATTAACGTGACATGGATGGTGCGTGCGCTGCATGCAGATGTACTGATCTGTAATCTATGTAATCTCCAGTGCACAAGGGTGATACGATGCTCTATTCACTCCGTGTGGGAAGTCTCTCAATTCTCCATGAGGAACGGTTTGTTCCTTCCCACGTGTGTGGCTCCTCCGTCTAGCTCTTGTGTTTTTTCTCTCACTCACATGCCCACTGACACACACATATGCCCTCTCTCTCCCATGCCATACCTCTGTCAGTTGCACACAGATGCAGAAACGCATGCATGCCTGCTCTCTCTGCCTGGCTGTGTCTCTTTCCCTGCTCCTGCCTCCTCTGTGGTGTTTCATGGTTTCATAGCTTCCAGCCTGTCTGCTTAGCCACGGGAATCTTTGCTGACGTCTCTGTCCTGCAGCCACAGTGACTGAGAGAGATGCTCTAGAGGCGCTGGGAGATAAGCGAGAGGAGACAATCGCATTAAGACTCACTTTACCCCCCTGACCAAGACCAGAGGTTGGGATTTGAATGTTAGAATCTTCTGCGCTTTAATCCCTGCATGGCTGTTTGTGCATTTCCCAAACTGAGCACGCAACCTCTGCCTGTGCAGTCTCAGCCGCTCACAGTAAAGCTGGCGCAAATTAACACGCCGTCGTTAAGAGAATAACGCGCAGCCATATGCACGAGGAGCCCCTTAGAATCAGTCTTGGAGAGTGACACCATGGCTGTTGCCAGCACAGAAGTGGAGCTGTCAATGCTACAACGCAACATGCTGTTCAGAAACACGGGTGAAGCCTCTTGACATCAAAGGTGGCACACAAAAGGATCTGTGTTTCCTTTTACTGTTGTCTGCACCTGTCAAAATGGTGTGTTTTGTTTTTTTGTTTTTTGGTTGTTGTTGTTGTTGTTGTTTTACGTGCTCCTCCTGCACACACCGGCCCTCCTGCTCTGCAGCACCACAGAGACCCCTGGTGGAATTGGGAAGCATAGCAACTTGTGTGTATTTGTGTGAACGTGTGCGTGTGGGGTCCAGGACAGATCTCGGCATCCCCGAAACACATACTCTCTGTCTCTTTTGCTCTTACTCTCTCTCCCACACACACACACACACACACACACACACACAGCTCTTATCTCTCAGCTGTAGACAATATTTTTCTTGGGCCGTGAGACAAAATGCTAAACCGTCCTCCAACTTGGGGCCTTTTTTCAAATCTCCAAACCAGATTTTCTCTGTTAACGCTTTGGCTATCATCTGAGCACACTAGACTGCACTAGAGGGCCAAATTAGAGCAGGCCTTGGTAAAATAAAATCCCTATTATCTTTGAACTTGCAAGTACCCAATTATACGGCACAGTTATCTCCCATCTCACAGACTTCTGAGTCCTCGCCACAGGGCCAATGAGCAAGGAGTGCTAATGAAGAGATGCTGAATCACCTTTTTGCCTTCCTGGACGCACAACTGGCAGAGCCTCCTTGATCATTGGCTGCTTTTTTTTTTTTTTTCTTTTATGGATCAGAGTCATTCTTCAGCTTTGATGATGTGGTTCTTGGTTCTTTTTTTTCCCCCTCCCCTGTAGAGCCAGTCGCAGCACAGGCCACACACTCATGGGTGCGCCACCAGCTGCAGCGTGTGTGTGATAAGTGTGAAAGGGGAGAATGAGAGGTCTCTAATCCGAGGCAGTGAGAGAAAGCGAGTTTAAAAAGGGGTTTATCTGTTTCCAGTCACATAGGATGTGCGTTCAAATGAGCCGAGCAGAGAGACAACCCCCCGCCGAGGTGACGGTGGGGGGTCGGTCTGTTGATATATGTTTTTTGTGCACTGTCTTACCCCTCTGTTCTCATGGTCCTGATCATCCCAGGAGGCCTATCCGTACATTACACTGCCTGCTGGTGCAGAAACATTACCTAAAACGTGCTGATATCTGACTTTTCCATCTCCCTCTGTCATTTTTTCAGTCTTCTCCCTGTCTTGCATTTGATAACTGGAACTTCAGCAGCTTCTCATGCTCCTACTTTAGCTACAACTTCAGTTCTCTCTCTCTGTGTGTGCTTCAATTTCAGCTGTATAAATGCATTTCCAATGAATAAACATCTTAGGACATTTAAGCTGTTTGAAATATTACATGTGCTATTCAGTGGAGGCAAGCCTACCTTTCCTTTACTAGGATTTAGCCATTTTAACTTTTCAGTATTTCCACTCAAATTATGTGGGAGCACTCAGGTACTATTGTTCAAACTTCAAAGTAGCACAAATCAATATTATTATATTAACAATGGATCAAATTACACTGATTGTACTGTGAGAGAGGTTGCTCAGAGACAAACCCACAGAGTACTCACACAGCTCTGCATTATCTCCATTTTGATTCAGTCTCACTACTGTCATCAGTGTTTTCAACAGCCAGCGAAAAAGCTCTGATGAATCGACCATGCTACCTGCCCAGCACGGTGGCAGACAGACAAAGTTAGCGTGTAGCTAGTGAATGAAGTGGGGCTTGACGTAAGTTTCAGAAACAGATGTTTAACTTAGGAGGTGGAGACCAAAACACAGCTAAGAATAGAGATAACAATGGACTAAATGAATGCTAATGTAGCTCTGACTGCGGTTTGCTAGAGATGAGATACGAATATGACAATTATATCATGCATGTACCCCAAGTGTGGTCTGTCTTTATGCCTCTCACTCATCTTTTCTTTTCCCTTTTGTTCGTGGTATCTCAGAGAATCTGCGAGAATCTGAAGTCCTGATATCTTATAATTTTTTCTGACAGCAGTAAATAGGTTTCCACTTCTTCCCCCTTCTTGGAACTGGCTCGTCTTGACATTAGGGTCCTGGTTGCTAAATAGCCACAGTCGCCATCATCGCTAGCACTTTGTTGCCGCTTTGAAGCATTAAAAAAAAAAAAAAAAAAAAAAACGATGGAATTTCAGTGAGTAAGGCACCTCGAGGTGCAGTCAAGCAAAGAAAAGCATAAAGCACTTTATTTTCTTATCACATAAACAATGATAAATGAAGGTTGGCTTAGTCACAGTCTAGTTCACTGAACCCCTAAGTGCAAACAGAACTCTGCAATTTGAACTGCTTTGTGTATAGAAAAGGAAGTAATCAGTTATTTTTTGAGTTCTCAACAGGCTGTATGAATTAATAGCACAAATTATTGTCTTTAAAAGCTGCCCCATATTGTAGTTTTTTCAATTTTCCAAGGCACTTCCTCCAAAATGCAGTGATTGAAGTTTGAAAGTAGGGTCTGACACAGGCTGCTGAAGAGTTTGAGAGCTTTTATGAAGGCGCAGCAGTGTGGCGAAGTTGCAGTGAAAGAGGGTTCAAGAGAGTGTTTTAAAGTTTGAGAGGCCGTCTGGGAATTTAAAAAGGGTCCGGGATGGTTTAAGATGGCACCTCCATCCAGAGAGCCAGATGTGCGGTTTAGGAATTGGTGGAATTGAGGAGGCTGTTGATGGAGTTTTTGAGGGGAAAATAACAGGGTTTAATAACAGGAAGAACATGTAAGTCTGGGTGTTCATTCCAGTATCAGGTATCGCCAGATATTCACCACCTCAGGGAGCACAGCCAAAAAAAAAAAAAAAAAAGTACAGAGATTGTGATCTTCTATTGTTTTGACATATTTACTGTATGTGTTTGAGTTGCTGCTGGCTATGTGTTGGCCAGGCAAGTTCTAACCAGCACCTGTCATACAATGGGTGATGTTGAGAAAAACAAGTGGTGTTTTTTGTGTGTGCGCGCGTGTAGGTGTGTAACTTTTGCTTGTTTTTTCAATGTTGAGGTGGTTGATGGCGATAGGAAAAACCACAGTGCAACAGTGCGTCTTAACTGACATGCAGCACACACCAGCAGACCATTGCATCATTTAACAGGCAGAAGAATTACACGGAAGGGAGCAAATATCATCCATCCATTATCTATACCACTTATCTGTTAAGGGTTGGGGGTCGCTGTCATTAGGCGAGAGACGGGGTGCACCCTGCGACAGTGCTAACGACTGCACCACCGTGCCGCCTAGCAAATATCATATAACTGCAATTTTGTAGAGAGTTGACATGCATCTGTTTCGGTGCACCTTTACTATCACATAGTCCCCCCCCCCCCCCCCCCCCCCCCCCCCCCCCCCCCCCGCTGTGTTTTTTTTTTTTTATGTTGCTTACTAACAAACCGCATGCAGGTGTTTCCTCACCTCTTGTCTCCTGTCCCTTCGCAGGAAGTCCCGTCAACCTGACGTGCCGAGCGTTCTTCGGATACAGCGGAGACGTCAGTCCGCTCATCTACTGGATGAAGGGGGAGAAGTTCATCGAGGATCTGGATGAGGAGCGCGTTCAGGAGAGCGACATCAAGTAAGACCTTCAGAGTCAGAGCTGGCCTGATTTTGAGCGTAATTAAAAAAAAATAATATTAATAATTAAGGGTTTGTTATTAAGGCATTAAGGGTGAATATTCTCCAAACCAGTTAATATAAAAGCAGAGCCTGAACAACATATAACAAATTCATGAGGTAATTCTAATCTCTCCAAAAGCAGCTAAGGACCCTGGGGCTCAGCTGGTAAACACCCATTTAAACCCAGTCACCACAACTGTGTGACCACACATCAACAAACTGAACAATAAAAGAAAACCTTTCACTGCCAAGCTATCATTTAAATGATGTTCATTAATGCTTTATGTGGCTGTTCAATAATGCAGACAGCTATGCATTCTTTAGCATGTACAATATATATGCACAGTTCAGGCACGGCTCCATCAGTGATCAGCCATTGCTTTGCGCTGAAATATAAGTGGAGGCGGTAATAGCAGAGCAGCTCAGCAGATGGAAACTCCAATTGAATGTCCGTGTTAGCCTCCTTTTCCATTTGGGTGACCTCCATCTTTTGGTTCGCACTCATCAGTGGAAACAGAGGTCTGTTTACTCCAAAACTAGGTGGAAACCCGACGGCCAGGCACACACACCGCCCGAAGCCGGCTGACGGTCCAACAGTGCCATCTAATTGGCCGGTGAGAAGCTTCCATTTTTTAAGAGGAGCTCTCCTTGCTTTAGGTTTTGCAGCATTCATGTCGTATGGGAAAAAACATCACAAGTTCTTCTCTCAAAAATATTGTTCTCTCCAGGTGGCAGGTGGTAAATAGAACACGGGGTCAGTCTTTTTTAATGGCAACTTCGCGTATAGCTTTATGGCAACAACATAAGCAGGAACATAACCTCTCCTTTGTGTCTGAAACAGGAGTGTCTGTTGTGAGGAAAAGAAGTCTAGAAAAACTCAGGAGCAGTGAGATACAAAAAACAACCTCAGGTTATTACAACTTTGCATGCAGCATTTGGCTAAATGACAAGTTGATGTTTTCCGTTGGTGGTGGCTCTTTGTTTTGGCTCGCGCTGTATTCAGGTCATGTTGGGGAAAAAAGTGGTGGAAAAAGGACAATGTGTTGCTTTAGCTTGAAAACACTGGCACAGGGATCTCATCCAGCATCATTTTAAAATGGACCGTAAACAAACTACAGCAGTTCTTTACCTTTGCTCAGCATAGATGATACAACTCCTTAACTTAACCTTTAACTGCACTGAATTTATTGCTACAGTTATCACTTTTTACAACATTGTTAGGTTATTTATGGGATATAGAGGAGACTGCTCATATCATAATATTAAACCAGTGTATACTTGATGCTCACAGTACAGTGAATATGGCTTTATCCTATGTCAGGTCTTGATGATTGTAAGATAAAATCTGTATATGATTAATTTGATTAATTAACTGGCTCAGATGTGCGACTGATGACCACACTCACAGTGTAGTTGATCTTCCCTTTATTATTAGCCATGTGGGAAAAGGTCACAGTTTCCCTGTTTGGTGGACTGACAGGAGCAGAACAATACACTCACTTCACCCACATGTTTTTCTCAAAGGGATGAGCTGATCTTCAGGCAGTGAAGGTCAATCAAAGCTAGACTAGTGTGCTCATCCTCAGAGGAATAATCAGTCATACACGTGTGACGCAATGCTGATACTATGTTATTAGTAGACATGAAAAAAGCTCAGGGCACAAGCATTATTATGTTTCGCCTTTATTCACACAGACAGGTTGATCATGATCAGATTATCACATGTAGTGGCAGCAGAGAAGAGCCTAGAGACTTCCTGAAGAAAAGAGGATTATACAATATACAAAATAAATACCTTGACAGACACCCAAGTGGGAAAGGTGTCGCGTCAGAATTAACATATTGTAACTGAATGTCATGTATCTGTGCAGTGGAGTGGTCACTGTCTCCCAGATGTTGTTACAAAAAATGCGAGCAACCAATAATCTCTCTTTGGGGTTTTAGCAGTGAAGAGGAAATTCTTGCTCTGCTGACACCGCCAGGGTGTTCAGACAATAAGGTGGAGGAAGGGGGCGTGTCAAATTGAACAACTAAGGAAACAAAATCAAAAGGAAGCGCTCCTTGTTTAGTGGTGTCTAACAAATATACCAGATAGGTTTGGTTTTCCTCACAAACAACAACTTTTCAAAAGGTTTTAATCTTCTTCTCTTGTGGCTACCTGCATGGCTGATGTTGATACCACGAGGGTAAAGTCAGAGACTGTGGTTTTTTTCTAATTTGGGCAAAACAACCTAGACAAGTTGATCGCAGCCTTAATTAAATCTGTGCGGCAAACAGTCGTCGATCAGCTGCTTTGTCAGACATATAACAGAGCAGCTGGTGAATCTCTTTAAAGTGCAAATACATTGCATTTCCTGTGCCTGCTTCACATTAAAAGCCACACAGTGATTTGCCAGTCGAATGCTTTTAATTTGAAGCAGCAGCACTTAGAAGTATTTCATTAGCAGTAACTTAATACAGCTCAGATTCATCTGTAGGAGAGTGAGAAGAGTGAAGCTGATGTCAGGGAGATACAATTACAAACAAGTGCTGGATTACATTCATCCATGGTTTCTTGTTTTTTCTTGTCGTGGGCAGGCGATTTGATTCGATTGATATAGAGGTAATTAATGCTTTTAAATATATTAAATGGCGTTAGCTGAGAAAAAACCAGCCATAAATAACATCAAAACAGGGTTGTGTTAAGGAATTATTTATTCACTGTTAATTATTTGTTCCTTGGGATGATTTGTAGGCGTGTCCACTCTGAAATACACAGCACACACCCTTTCATGCCCGGCCCACTGTACTCCTTTGTGGACCACACATATAACCAGAAAATCCACGTTGTCATTGTGCCATCTAATGAGTTAACTGTAAGCAGCATGACAAGGCTGGGAGGAGAGTTAAGCGGCCCAGTCTGTGACCTGGCATTTGAAATGTCTCTGTTGTAGCCTCTTGCTACACCGCATCAGCTCTCAGCACCGCACTCTGTAATGAAGGACACGGGCCAATTAGAGCCTACAGGATTTGGAGAGGGTGGTGGAGGTGGGGAGGCTGAGTGGCGGCATTGGGTGGAGTGGTTTAATAATGATGAAGGAGGAATGCTGAGGTGGGCGTCAAATGCGGTTTGGAAACCGTGCTTTCATATGATAGTCAAATGAGGTAACAAGCCGAGATCAGCAACACTGTGACCCTGAGCCGCTTTGGCTAGGTATTCCGTAATGCGCAGGGCAAGTGAAGAGCTAAATCGCATATGGTGGGTGTCACAATGCGTGCACATTAAAGTTTTCAAGTGCTTGTTGCATTGTGTGCCACGCATGATACCGTCTTTCCTGCGTGTTTTATTTATTTTATTTTTTTGTTCCCATTTGAATGCTTTCACTTCGACCACTCCCTGACATCATTCCATGAGCTTTAGCTTTGAAATGGAAATTAATCACACAGGAGCATTCCCGAAGGGAACTGCTGTAATACATGAAATGGAGCTTTTTGGCACAATGTTTCACCACTGAGATTCGAGTTGATATAAAATTTTTGTGGCTGCAGAACGAACCATGGATCTCAGAGGTGAAGTCTGGCGTGGAATACAGACATAAGGCAGCGCTGCTTAAGTTTAAACCAGGAGAAGTTTGGGTCCCACCAATTATGCAGACGCATAACTTTCCCTTTTGAGCAACAGTTCAAGTGTAAATTTCATTTTCTAACTCTAGTGTATTGCTCCTACAGATATATTCATAGAAAAAGCGGGTACTTACAGGGTAAAGCAATGCATCTACTGCCTGTTAAATTTTGCAAACCTAATGTTCAAGCATTTTACAGTCTGACATTGATGCCGAGGACAGGCTAACAATCCTTATAAACCTTGACTGAAGTTTTTACATTTCTGATTCGGTGGTTTAATGGCGAGAAGAATTAGGGGCAGTCTGTATACACTGATAGAACATTAAAAGGACAGTCAATTGGTCCTTTCCCCTCTCTTGTCGGGAATTTGATGAGAAGATCAGTAACAATGTCACACATGTCTGTGCAATAAATATGAGAATGGAACCAGGGGCAGCTAGCAAGCTGTTTCCAAAGGTGATGTTGAATGTTGTTTGTACCCAACTGGACAGAGGCAAACTCGTTTCCCCGTTTCCAGTTTTAATTTAAGCTAAGCTACAGGTGCATGCCATAACCCGTATTGTGTTCTCCTCCTTTCTTCCTAAAATGCTAAACTATTTCTTTGAAACCAGTTTAAGAAACCGATCAGTCCATAGTCTCTCTTATTCTACTGTTCTTTTTGCCCGTTTTCCACAGTTTTCACCTTACAAGCTGACCTTTACCTGCCCAACACAAACAAGAGAATTCTCTGCATGCTCTTTTTCCATTGATCTGTTTTCTTGTGGGTCAGGATCACAAACAACAGAAGGAGCACAACATGAACATTCCTTTTGTAAACTGACTTTTCCCTAGTTCAGGTGCCCCTTCTTAGGGTACATGGCCTCCGGCTGGTCACCTCTGCCAGTGGCCCCAAAAAAAAAAACCTGAGTATACTTCAGTTTTACCATTCTGTGCAGCCTGCTTTTTAACACTTCTACTAACTGATAACAGTGTGCTTGAGAAACATACCTAGCCAATGCCTGAGTGGGCGATGTATCGTATCATAATTTACATTTCAAATCTTCTTGAGAGAACCTGCTCTGATCTAATTCAAATCTACCTTTGGGGCCAGTCAGGAAAATGCAGACCGAAATTTTGTAAGCCACAGCAGCAATGTGTTTTAAAATAAAGCGAAACGCTGACAACGGCAGTGCAGTTCAAAGTTCCAGGTGTCACGTTGTGGCTGCCGAGAGAGATCGTACAAAGCGATATTAGGAAAAGGCGTATCACAGTGCTTACAGATGATGATAGGATCCTGTGTGATCATGCTGCAGCATATTCAAAAGGAAGCGTTTGTCCAATAAAAGGTTCCAGGCTCATGTGAGATGTTTGCTGCGTGTTTGAAATGAGTAATGATGCTGTAATTTTACTCCCAGACA
>BRZM01000034.1:45529-65721 GCA_033238685.1 Lates japonicus | reverse complement strand
AATATGTTGATACACGAGGTAAAGTCAGAGATCAGGTTTTTTCTAATTTGGGCAAAACAACTCAGACAAGTTGATCGCAGCTCACTCAAATCTGTGCGGCAAACAGTTTGCCGATCAGCTGCTTTGTCAGACATATAACAGAGCAACAGAATCTTTTAAAGTGCAAATACATTGCATTTTCTTGTGCCTGCTTCACATTAAAAGCCACACAGTGATTTGCCAGTCGAATGCTTTTAATTTGAAGCAGCAGCACTTAGAAGTATTTCATTAGCAGTAACTTAATACAGCTCAGATTCATCTGTAGGAGAGTGAGAAGAGTGAAGCTGATGTCAGGGAGATACAATTACAAACAGAGATGCTGGATTACATTCATCCATCGTTTCTTGTTTTCTTGTGCGTAGGCAGGCGATTTGATTCGATTGATATAGAGAGGTAATTAATGCTTTTAAATATATTAAATGGCGTTAGCTGAGAAAAGCCAGCCATAAATAACATCAAAACAGGGTTGTGTTAAGGAATTATTTATTCACTGTTAATTATTTGTTCAGCAGGACAGTTTTGTAGGCGTGTCCACTCTGAAATACACACAGCACACACCCTTTCATGCCCGGCCCCACTGTACTCCTTTGACGGACCACACATATAACCAGAAAATCCACGTTGTCGACAAATGCCATCTAATGAAAAGGTTAACTGTAAGCAGCATGACAAGGCTGGGAGGAGAGTTAGCGGCCCAGTCTGTGACCTGGCATTTCGAGATGTCTCTGTTAGCCTGCTAGCACGCCGCATCCAGCTCTCAGCACCGCACTCTGTAGTGAAGGACACCGGGCCAATTAGAGCCTACAGGATTTGGAGAGGGGTGGTGGAGGTGGGGGAGGGCGGCAGGTGGCGGCATTGGGTAGGTGGTTTAATAATGATGAGAAGGAGGAATACTGAGGAGTGCGTCAAATGCGGTTGGAAACCGTGCTTTCATATGATAGTCAAATGAGGTAACAAGCCAAGAGATCAACACTGTGACCCTGAGCCGCTTTGAAAAGCTCGTATTCATGTGTGCGCAGGGACAGAAGTGAAGAGGCTCGTGCGCATATAGTGGGTGTCCACAATGCGTGCACATTCAAGTTTTTCAAGTGCTTATTTTTGTTGTGTGCCACCGCATGATACCGTCTCCCTCTGCGTGTTTTTATTTATTTTATTTTTTGTTCCCATTTGAATGTGCACCACTTCAAACCCACTCCCTGACATCATTCCATGAGCTTTTAGCTTTGAAATGGAAATTAATCACACAGGAGTATTCCCCGAAGGGCTGCCTGTAATACATGAAATGGAGCTTTTGGCACAATGTTTCACCACTGAGATTCCGAGTTGATATAAAATTTTGTGGCTGCAGAACAAGACTTCATGGATCTCAGAGGTGAAGTCACAGCGTGGAATACAGACATAAAGGCCGCGCTGCTTAAGTTTAAACCAGGAGAAGTTTCGGTCCCTGGTGTACGGGCACGCAGCACCCTTTTGAGCAGCAGTTCAAGTGTAAAATTTCATTTTCTAACTCCTAATTATTGCTCCTACAGATATATTCATAGAAAAAACGGGTACTTACAGGGTAAAGCAATGCATCTACTGCCTGTTAGAGCTGCAAACCTAGTAATTCCAAGCATTTTACAGTCTGACATTGATGCCACGAGGACAGGCTAACAATCATATAAACCTTGACTGAAGTTTTTACATTTCTGATTCGGTGGTTTAATGGCGAAGGAGTGGGGGCAGTCTGTATCGCACTGATGAACATTAAAAGGACAGTCAATTGAATTCGCTTTCCCCCTCTCTTGTCGGGAGTTTGATGAGAAGATCAGTAACAATGTCACACATGTCTGTGCAATAAATATGAGAATGGAACCAGGGCAGCTAGCATGGCTGTTTCCAAAGGTGATGTTGAATGTTGTTTTGTACCTTTGGACAGAGGCAAGCTGCGTTTCCCCGTTTCCAGTTTTTAATTTAAACTAAGCTACTGGGTGCATGCCATAGCTTCGTATTTAATGTTCTCCTCTAACCTATTTCCTAAAATGCTAAACTATTTCTTTGAAACCAGTTAAGAAACCGATCAGTCCATAGTCTCTCTTATTCTACTGTACTGCCCGTTTTCCACAGTTTTACCACATACCAGCGCTGACCTTTACCATGACACAAACAAGGAATTCTCTGCATGCTCTTTTTCCATTGATCTGTTTTCTTGTGGGTCAGGATCACAGAGCAACAGAAGGAGCACAACAACGCAGACATTCCTTTTGTAAACTGACTTTTTCCCTAGTTCAGGTGCCCCCTTCTTAGGGTACATGGCCTCCGGCGGGTCACCTCTACCATTGACCCCCCCCCCCCCAAAAAAAAAAAACCTGAGTATACTTCAGTTTTACCATTCTGTGCAGCCTGCTTTTTTAACACTTCTACTAACTGATAACAGTGTGGCAGAAACATGCCTAGCCAATGCCTAGTGGGCGATGTATCATTGTACGCAATTTTACATTTCAAATCTTCTTAAGAGAACCTGCTCTGATCTAATTCAAATCTACCTTTGGGGCCAGTCAGGAAAAGTGCAGACCGAAATTTTATCAAGCCACAGCCAGCAATGTGTTTTAAAATAAAGCGAAGCATGACAACGCGGTGCAGTTCAAAAGTTCAGGTGTCACGTTGTGGCTGCCGAGAGAGATCGTACAAAACGATATTAGGAAAAGACGTATCACAGTGCTTACAGATGATGATAGGATCCTGTGTGATCATGCTGCAGCATATTCAAAGGAGGCGTTTTGTCCAATAAAAGGTTCCAGGCTCATGTGAGATGTTTGCTCGTGTTTGAAATGAGTAATGATGCTGTAATTTTCTGCCTCCCAGACACGGAGCTGCTTGCTTTCACCCTTGCTGTGTGGTTTCCGTAACACAAGCCACACACCTCTGTTCTCACGTGAACCCTGGTCTGTGTAAGAACTCGCTAGTACACTCACAGATAAGCAACAAAAAAAAAAAAGAGGTCTTTGGTAGTTTTACCATGTGAAATGTATAGTTACAAATCCAAACTCAAACTCAGATGTTTTTCGAGATGACCCTGAGGTGTGCGTCTGTACATTACCTGGAGCATCTCAGTGAGTCATCGCGTTGCTACAGTCTCCCTGGCAGTGTACAGCATCAAGGATCCTGGTGCACTTTCATTTCCACCCAAGTACACGGCACCAGCTTACCGCTGTCCTCGACTTTTATACACACCACCTGCCAGATGTTTGTGTGGGAGGGTTCATGCTTCGTGGTTCCTCGTTTTCAGCAGCCCTCCTGTTTATCTCTCTCACACACATGAATCTTCACTGGTAGACACAAACACACACACTCAAAGCTTTCACTAACAAGTATGATGGATATGACTCTTTTTGGAAAACAAAGATTGATTTTTTTTTTTCTTTGCTAACACCTACAGTGTTTCAGCTCAGTCTATGTTGCGTCACACATGGGTGCCACCTCTTTAAAAAGCCATCAGCATGGATCTATATCCCAACCTTGTGGAGCCCCACGTCTCTGCCCGACTGGCTGCCCAATGGAGAAGGATGAGTGTCAGGAAAGCTCACAGGAATTAAGGGAAAGGGGTAAATTAATTTCCCTTTCACATACATACTCTCAAAAGCCTTAACCCAGGAAGTAACCTTTACGCTCCTCTGCAGGAGATCAGCTTAAAAAGTACTACTTCATAATTAGTTTTTATAAAGCAGCTAGTCCGTGTAGCTACAAAATAATTACCTCTAATGGTTCTTCATTGTGCACGGTCAATAAAAGAAATTTCACTGCAAGCGTGATATTTTGTGTGCGGTAGCAATTATTAGCAGCACTTTGTAAAGGTAATATAAGATATTGCCATGGCAGCAGTGGTTGTATGGTAGTTTGTCTTTATTTCCCCAGCACTTTACAATCTGCTTTGTTTAGTCCGTTCATTGATCAACAAGCATTAGATGAGTTTTCATATTCAGATGCCCCGCAGCAGGCAGCAGATGAATGCACAAGTGGCACTCGTACCTTTTCACACTATTAGCCCCATGCATCATTAAACACGGGGTTTGAAATAGCTGCAATTTTTGTAACCTTAAAAAGATTATCTGCACATACATCGTTCCTGCTTTGCACAGCAGCCCAGCAGGAGAGATTGAGCTCTGTTTATCATCATTGTTTTCCTGTTGTTCTCCTTTTGTCACAGGAGTTTGTTACAAATGCCCTAAACAGGCTTTATAAGTATGACTGGGTTTATTTTGCCATCTGCTTGTTTGTTTCACACTTGCTTTAGCTGGACTTGCTAACATTAGCTGACTCTGGGGCATTGTAATTACAGCTGGGAACAGCTAAAAAGCTGCATTCCTTTTACTTCCCACAGGCAATGCTTCATCGTGTTAGAAGCCATTCTTTCCTCGTGTAAAATGATTTTCCTTCCTTGATTACATTTAGTTTTATCACTACTTTCTTTCGAGAAGTTTAGCCACACTTTAGCTTAAAAGGGCCAGTATTCTCCCTCACCTGCAACCTCAACTGCTTGTCAGATTGTCGCATAGATTTGAAAACACCGTACCCTCACACCTATTGAGCGTCAGATTAAGAGAAACCATTAATCCAGCATTCTCGCCCACCTCACGCCCCGATCGGCCATCTTTGCAGAGATGAGAAAGGAGCCAGGGACTGCACTTCTCTTTGCAGTAAAATCACACTGTAAATGTACATGACCAAGTCTATACAAAGGGTCCAAAATTTGCTTTTGGGAATTGAGTAATTAGTAAAAACCAACAGTGTTCCCATCAGTCACAGCTCTGCTTTGGTTTTTACTTCTTATTAGCGAATATTAGCATCATAAACACACTGAACTGAGATTGTTGACATGGTAATTACACTGCACGTGCTAGCATTGTCATTGTGTGCATGTTAGCGTGCTGATGTTAGCATTTAGATCAAAGCACAGCTGTGCTTGAGTACGGCCTCGCAGAGCTCCCAGCATGGCTGTAGCTGACTCATAGTTTTGTAAATGCAAACGTGCTGGTAATTTGCCCTGACAATATTACCTCTCATCTTGAGAGGCTGGCACCGTGTATAGGAGTTGTTTTTATCCATGGCTCAACTTCAGCTGAGAGATTTTACTTTAGCTCTAGCACTGAAACAAACTATCTCCCAGTATCAGATCAGCTTAATCAATTGTCTGTTTTAAATGGTTTTTAAGCTCCCACCTGTAGACTGACTAAAGCCACAATGTCTGACATATAAGTAACAGCTTTAGCGCTGACCACAGATTACAGATACTAGCCTGTAGTAAAGAAGAGCTTTGTAAAGAAGTGCCTAGTTTGTTCAAAAGTGTTAAAGGTATACATTGACATTTTGAGGGTTTGGGTGTCATCTCTTCCTGGCGGCTTGTTGGCATTGTCAGTGCTTCTCACTGCAGCCAGTTTGCTATATCATGATGCTGTTCTTTCCCCTCATTTAAATGAAGAAGACAGTGATAATGAAGAGGAGGCTGAGAAAAATCCATTTTTTGCTAATGAACACAACACCCCGCCAAGTGTTAAGTGAAGAAAAATAGGCATCTAAGTGTCATAGTGTCCTGCCGCTACAGTCAGTGTGATCGAGTAGTCAGAGCAGTGGGTTCTAGTCGTTTGCATTTGTTGGCTGAATTCTGTTTAACAAAAACATCAAAAGAGCTTTTTTTTTTCTCCCTCGCTAACCCTCGTGGCAAAATGTTCTGCGATAGGTCAGCACTGTAGTGCATCACGACAGTCACACTATTATGCCCGTACCAACGCGTCACAACCGATAGACCTCAAGAGCCTCAGCAAGTCAACAAAGGAGTATTTTTCGTGGGAGAAATCTGTCATGACTCATACAATGCCTGCATCTTGTCAGTTACAGACTGTCACCTCCTACCTGTGTTATGTACCTTTGTTTTACAGGTGAAGTAAAACACTAACACTGAAGGCTGCCACAAATATCAGCAGATTATAAAGCTTAGAATTAAACCAGCCTAATATAGTTTATAATTTATAATTTGAGAAAGATAAGTGTAAATGTACAATATAATGGTATTTTTCTAGCAGTTCTACCTAGAAAATGTAAAATCAGGGACAATGCCTGAGACTCCACTCGGATGGAAGTTTATAATTCCAAGGTCATGATTTATGAATTTTAGGATGCATATTGTAGACACAACTCAAATTTCCTTGGGGCAAAGTTTTTTTTGTCAGAAAAATCCATATTTTATTAAAGAGTCAATACTCTCTACTTATGACTTTTTGACTGCCTGCAGTCTAGAGTTATTGTTTTCCATAGTTTTTTTTATTATTTTTTTATTTTTTTGGTACACAGACTCAGAACATCTGATCTGACATTGTTATTTGGAATCTGTAGTCACAGAGCGTACCTGCAAACATTGGGACTCCAAAATTAAAAACACAACTTGAGCTCTATATGTTCTCTGATGTTCTGAGTCTATTTCTTTTTTTCCCCTCTTCTACGTGTTTTGCCTCATCCCAATCAGACTTCTTAAAAGAAGGCTGTCAGAAGCTACTTTGATGTACACCTCACAGTCAGTAATGAGCCAACTGGACTCCCTTTTTGGGAAAATGTTTGAAGTCATGTCAGTTTTGCAGTTTTACCAAACAGCTTGTATGTTAGTTTCATTTTACCGACCACGGTTGCTGTCCACCATCAGAAACTTCATGTTAGACATTGTCTTTGACTCAAATAACAGATCCTCTTTTTATCAGCTTGCTGTTGCCTGATCTTTCTGGGTCCAAATCAGATTGCTCCAAAAGTCTACCATATCTACTTTGTCATGCCAGGCAAACACTTTCTGCGTGTTTTTCTTAAGATGAATGAAGGGGAAATGAAGGGAGCAGGCAATTATTCTTGACTCTTTCTCAGGTAAAATTAGCAAAGCCAGAAAGAACATTAACAATCCAACAATCCCCTCTTTTGATATATCCAGTTTACATGCTGTATCTCACTGCTGCTCTGCTTCATATTCAAATAGACACACAAATTTGTCACTGGTTTAGTAAATTAGGAGGCAAATCAGGTCCAGAGCAATGTCTCTGTCACTTTTTAGCAGGTGTTTTTCTGATTTGCTCAAATGTTAACAATAGCATATTAATTAAAGCTGCTGTAATCAATATTTCTACTAACAATTGATCAAATCACTGTGTGCAATGTGAAAGGTGTTTTTCATAGTGGCACCCCATTTACTGGACTCCACCATTCTCCTCAGGTTTACTTGGCTCTTTAGAGCCTTTTGGACTGTTCTGAAAAAGCTGCCTGCGCAGTACAAAAACAAAGAAAAAAGAAAGTTAGCAGCCAGCTGTTGAAAAAAGCAGAACATTAAACAGCAAAAGCAAACAAAACTTTTCTTAGGAGTTGGGAGTTTAGAAGGTGTAGACAGAATATTGGACATTCAGCAGTTAGACACAAACAGGACTCTCAGGGGATGATAATGCTGCTCTCTGTCTGCTGAATATTGTGGAGTGAACCAAAACATTAAAGCTGCAGACCATAAAAACCAAAACAATGAGCTGAAAGGCGGTAAAACGTTCTGTAGAAATAGGGGGAACTACAGAGTATTAAAAAATCTGGTTGAGTTGGTTAAAGGCAACTGCAAAAGTCATCCACGTGATTCCCTTTTGCTGTGCTCTCTGTCGCCCCCTTCAGGACAATCCGGGAACACCTGGGGGAACAGGAGGTTTCCATCTCTCTGACCATCGACTCTCTGGAGGAGAGTGACCTCGGCAACTACTCCTGCTACGTGGAGAACGGCAACGGGCGGAGACAAGCCAACATTCAGCTCACCAAGAAAGGTGAGGCAGGTGCACACACAAAAAGCTCATTTAAAGGTTTTACAGTACGTTACCATGAATATAGGAGATGAATGTAAGAGCCTTGGTGTTTAATAATGGTGTGTTACTGCATTGGAGGTGAGAAACACCATTTAATACCACAGGCCTTCACTCTGACAATGAGTGAATCTCTCAGAGCAATTTACTGAGTACAAAGAGGAACAACTAGTGGGATTCTGGGAATTGACCAGTTGTTTCCCGCCTCAGGGAGGGAAAAAAAAGGGACAATATTGTAGATAGTCCAGAAAGCCTATTCATCCACCTCGGCCTGAGGAAGCATTAGTTTGCAGAGAAAGAAAAAGGGCTTTTCGGAGAGAGAGGCAGCCTTCGGTGTTATGATGCCAGACAAGCTGTTTGACTGTCTGGCAATGACCTCCCCCAACACACACACACACACATACACACAAAACCTCCTTTGATCGCCAAACTCTCACTCAGACATTTTCTCATCTTTCATCACTGGCCACTGTTGCCCTCTCCCCCTCCTCCTTGTCTTTTTTTTTTTTTTTTCCCTGCAAAGATTTTGGAGTTTTTCCTCCTGGTTTCACCTCACAGAGGAAGACTGTTTGAAAGTTGTTCCGTGATGATTTTAAATAGGGATGCTCACATTTCAATGTGGTTATATAAGAGAGTTTTTTTTTTTTTTTTTAGCTAGGCTAGAGGGGGGGGGGGGGGGGGGGGGGGGGTCTCTGCAGCCTTAAAGTTGTCAGTGTTGAATACATTTACATAGTAGATATTTTTCCTCTCTTTTAAGCTCGCAGCTTTGGATCCAGCTTTGATGGCAGCCCAGTTCCCCTCCATTTGCTATATTAAAGGGGTTTATGCCGCACAGTCGAATCTCAGAATAAACCGGAGAAGATTAGCCTGGTCCTCGCAGGATTGCGGGTCTACGAGAAATTGACCCGTTTCCATGTTTTTATTTTTTATTTGCTGCATCCGCGGTGCGTTGCAGTGCGGCGCAGTGCCGAGGCCAGTCAGTGTTTACGCCGCTTTTTCGAAAATGCGTCAAAGTTTTCCTCGCTCGTCTCTTGAAGCTGTGAAAACAGCACACGACACTCCAAATGAATCAGCGTGAGAACGTCTTTACTCTCTCCCCGCCTGCCTCTCCCTCTGTCCCATGCACACACACACACACACACACACACACTCTCAAACACTTTGAACCATGCAGCATCAATCAGAATATGTCCCCACTTGTATGCATTTTAGTACGGAGATGTGTCCTTATTTACACTTCTTGTACAACTTCTTGTAGTCGAGAAGTTGTTATTCTCCAAGTCCCCATGACCAACTTTTTTTTTGCCATGGCAACATATCCTCAGATAATGTGTTTCTCCCACAACAGCAGCAACTAGTAAACAGCTGCCTATGCTGTATAATGATAAGTTACATGTAGATTCTTGAATGAGAAAATAAGGAGCAGCTCAGCTTTCACAATTCTCACTGCTGCTCCCCCTCTGTTTTTTACCATCCAACCCCTACTCTGCCTTTTTTTTTCTTCCTCTTTATCTCCCTCCCTAGACAGAGATGCAGAAATAGAGGGAGAGAAGGGGTGATAAATTGCCCGATGCCATTTGGCTCCATCAAATCCAGCCTTCTAGTCGTCAGGAGCTAATTTGTCTTAATCTGTCCCACTGCAGCGCTGCTACAATATGGATGCCAGGCAGAGAAGACTTGGCCTCCTCCACTGTAATCTCTGCTGCTTGAGGAGCAGCTGGCTCGTTACTCTGTCCAGATATGTGAGGAGAGAAGCAGATATCTGAGGCAAGAGGGCAGAGCGGAGGTGGAGAGGACAGTGAGGAGGAAGTGAGGGGAGAAGTGGAGTTGCTTGGAAGCCACTTCTTGCAGTGCTCGTTAGCCGCGGCACATCTTTTAGAAAAGTAAAAAAAAGTCAGGACGATTCCCAGGCTGAGGGGAGAGAGGCTGAGACAAGAGGAGGAAGTCAGAGGCTCCATAAGTAAACCGGTGCTCACGCTGCCGGGTTTGTTTGCGCGTTTTGTTTGTGTACGTGCACGTCTGAGAGTTTGGCTGAAGGTCATCGCCCCGGACGGGTACGAGGCTCGTTAGCTCTCCAGAACATCATCCTTCATCATGGGAGTTGTCAGCCTGATGGCCGCTGCAGTGGGATGGGCAGTGCGCACTCCAACGAGGGTAAATGGGCGTCGGGTGATGGATGGCGACGCGTGCGAGTCCTTTCCTTTCCGTGTTTATGTGTGCGCGCGCGGCATTGCGGCGAGTCCAGCCTTTTACTGTTGTCCATTAGTCAGCCAATGAAGGCTGACCACCCAGATTTTGTGAGGCGTAGCTGAGAGGAAATGTTGAGCTGCAAAAGATGGAATGACATCCGATAGAAAACACTGTAAAAAAAAAAAAAAGAAAAGAAAGAAAGAAAGAAACCTTGAAAAAGAGACAAGATCATGAAAAGATAAAGCAAACGACTTGATTTTCAAGGCAAGGTAGTAGACCATGGAGTCTAATGGTTGAGTCCATTGTCCTGTGGAGTAAAATATCACCTCTCCTCCTGAGTGACTCTAGTAGTCAGGCCTCTACAGAATATTTTGTCTTTCTTAAAAACAGTACAAGTAACAGTTTCAGTTGGAAACCTGAAATATCAACAGTGAAGTCCAGTAGTTTGGTGAGTTTAGCCTCCACCGATGCTTTTCACGAGTTCACGTCAGGCCACAGTGATGACGGATGGCCGGGTGAGCGGACCCCTTCGATCCGTCCACAAACAGGCAGTTCAGGTAACCGCCGGGAGCTTCACCTCGCCTGGTGCCTCTCTGCAGCAGCGCACGCGTGTAACTGATCTTCATAAGCGCAGCGGTCTGATCTGTCACATGCTATTGTCGCGGCCCGGGCTGCCTCAGTGTGAGTTTTTTATTATCCAATCAAGCCAGGGGGGGCGTTAAGTGACAGGTATAGAAGCAGTTGTACTTTCATTACAGTTGGAGTTATGTGTCACCTGGATACAATCCAGCCACGCTGACAATATAAGCAATGAGGAAAGATGGAGAGGAAAGGCAAGAAAAACTGATACAAACAGCGGGTGAATGAATATAGCCGCAGGAGATGATTAAAAGCCATTTTCAAGCAAACGTGGAGGTGCGGCAAAAAGTCATTTCACGACATCGAATCTTGTAACAATAACTGGTGCAACTTATCCATCATGACTGATCCATGCATTATTTCACAGGTACTGATGCTCTGTAGTTGGATTTTGGTGTTATATTGCATACGAGCAGAATAATAAAAGAAAAGGTTTTGACATACAACTGTGCCACTTGTTGAGTTTTTGTAGAATAGAGGGAAAAAAACATTAAAATGATAAATGTGATGACAAAAAGAGTCATGTTGCTACTCAAGCAGATTAAACTGACAGTAAATGTAGTGATTGAGAGCAAATTTGACGTGTTTACTTAACTTTTTCTGACATTTCCAGGTAAGAAAAACTAGAAATAGATCATAAATAATAAAAATGTGACATTCTGCAGTATATGGATAATTGATGTGTGGAGACAGCCAGTCCACCACAGTGTTGTGATGATGCTTCAAGAGAAATAAGGGGCAATCACAAGAAGAATTTGACCAATTAAAGTCTACACATGCCCCTTTTTATACTTTGCAGGTTATCTGGTACTTGCTTGTGCTTGTTTTCTTGGTTTCACTTAAACAAATGATTTCTCTCTTTGGCACATTAGCAGAGCTGATGTACACGGTAGAGCTGGCCGGGGGTCTGGGCGCCATCCTGATGCTGCTGATCTGTCTGGTGACGCTGTACAAGTGCTACAGGATCGAGCTCATGCTCTTCTACAGGAACCACTTTGGCAGTGAGGATATAGATGGAGGTAAGATGAGATAAGGAGCCAGACACAATTTACTTTACACCACTATATAGTAATCTCCCATAATCTGCGATACCGCAATGTTTGGTGGAGGATTTTTAAAGCACCTTCCACTGCTGTGAAAGCATCCTTTTTTTCCTCTGTAGGGATCAAATCCCAAACCAGAGCAGTATCAGTGCTGCTGCTCTGCACGCATTTATTTTTACACAGAAAACACCTGGGCTATTTTTCATATCTTAAAGCCGCACGTGGTACTATTTTTATGTAAATATACATCTGTTTTATCGGTCTAAATGACATAGTGGCTGCAACAGAGGAGAGCCTCCCATAGTTTCTAACTCATAAATTCTGCTGTCAATTTCAGGGAGTCTTCTCAATGCGCTGGAAGAGCTAAATCAAAAATTATATGCAAAATACTCTGTAAACTGTCTCCTAAACAGCAGCAAACAAGTCGCCGATCTTTGATGTCGCTTCCTTTCTTGTCACATTTGCATCCTCGTAAAAACTAATCACAAGCCGGCCTTGTAAAAAATGTTCACGCTGGGTGCCGTTCCCTGACATCACGACGCATGACTTCTGGGTAATGAAGTTTGGATTTTCAAACAGCTCCCTCTCGCTGTGTTTCGGAGCCTCAAACAGACCAAGTTGTGAAAATAAAAACGCGGCCTTGATCACTTGAAGCACTTTGAATCCTGCAGTGCCTGGCGTGCTTTGTATTTCCGGGTACGTTTGGTTGTCGTGTATTTTTATCATTGTTATTCTGTTGGATTGCAGCCAAACACAGGCAAACAAAACAATGTGAATATTTTCTAGTAAGCAGCTTTTGTCAACTACCAATATGCTGCATACGAACATCCTGTCACCGCCACGTTGTTAATAGCTTCATATCTTCTCAGACTTTGCTTCCTAGACCTCATTCACCATAATATAATGCACGTTTGTAGCAATACGTTACTTGAGAGTCCTTTTTCCTGAGGTGTTTACGGAACGTTGATTAACTTATTTATTTCTTGTGCAGCATATAACGGAGTTTAATTGCAGCAAAGGGCTGGATTTTTATGCCAATTATTCTGAATCAGGCAGAAATGGCCTCAGTCATACTGGGGAAATCCATTATAGTTAAGACAAAGAGACATTTTTCCCATGACAATAGCCTCAGAAGACCAGATGCAACATAGGCAATGGTCAATAGGCGTGCACTGAGACCAGAAATAGCACCGCCTTAACAAAAACACAAGAGCCTGTGTTAATTTAATTTGATTCACTTCACCAACTCAGTATCAATCCTGCTTTCCAGGGAGTCCTGTGTACAATAAAACAATTACAACAGAACAAAGGATCAAAAGTAATGGTGTTTGGGTTTTAGTTTACATCTGAGTATTTATTTCCTGTGGCCGGTGATGAGTCCATCCAAGCAATTCCACGCATTTTTGACAAATTTGAAGACTAATATCAATACAGTTACTGTCCACAGTGCTGTTCATACCAGCCCTTTGCAAACGTTATATATGGAGTGACCTGTCTTTGAGACATCTAGCTCTGTTAATCCCTTCCCCACCTTTTTTTTGTTACACTGCTGTAGTGTTGGATTCAGGCTGTTCCACAGTAATCTAAGTAAGTAGGTAGAAGGTCAACTACACAGCGAAATGGACTTCCCTTGGCTCTGCTCGTTGCACCCAAACCACCTACCAGTTTGTAATTGCGGAAGCATCTTGCTACATTTTAAAGCTGTTGCACCCGTGTTGTTGTCCTGTTTATCTCTAAATGCTGTAACTTGCAGCACATTATACTGAGTTACTGAAAAAGGTTCCAGGAAGTGTAGTGTTTCTTTGACAGACCAAAGTGATCAAACGCTCCACCGTAAAATCATTTCTGGAAAAATCACAAATTGCTGACAATGAACAGAATTACTGTATGAAGAAATCATTGCTAGTCAAAGACACAGCAAGGTTGTGACTCTGCACACGATGCTTTCCTATGTGTCTGCATGCAGACTGCACATGACGAAGTGCAAAAGTGACAGATGATATATTCTGAAATGGCTCTATAGAGGAAATCAAAACACAGTCCCCGCACCAGACAAAAACATTGACTCTGAGGCCCCTTTAGCAATAGTAGAAAAAAAGACCCTCTGATTGGACCTGGTGGCTGAGTCTTGGCTTGAGAATGCATCAAACTAAGACAAGGAGCAAGTTTTAATTTGATTCCCCTGTAATGAGTCTCTGAAGTACAAGCGCCGCAATGAATTCAGGGGGAATGAGATTAGTTCAGAGAGGCTGAGGGACTGTACCTAGCGGAAAAAGAGACAGCGGGAGAGTTATGAGTGTTAAAAGGTAAGAAGTATTCTGTACCGCGCTCCTCTCCTCATACACTGCCTAACCGTGATGGCTGCTACATCAGACATTTCAATGAAAGTCATTACCTTCAGGCTGTGTTGAACTTCCGGTCCCCGGGAAAGCGGGGGCTCCGCCGTAATGGATGGCTCAGAGGCGGTTGTGTTGAAAAAGGGGAGGGAAAAAAAATGTCGGGCCTTGAACTTAATGCCAAACAGCAATTGTCTCCTTTAATTGTGCCACCCGAGTGAGTGCTTGGAGAGAGAAACAGATTTTCAATTTGTTCTCCAGTATAAGGGGATCAGGTTCAATAAGACACAGCACGCTGCCTCCAGAGCTCTCAGGAGACCCCTGATACTTTCCTCCACGCCATGGTCGATTAGATCACTTCACTGCCACCTCTGGCGCACACGCTTGCGAAACTCGCACCTGCACCGCAAGTCATCTCTTGAGTTCCAAAAACAAGCAAGTATGACATGTGAACAGCAAAGGATGAGGCTTTAAATAAAGTGGAAACGGTTGCCAGTTGAGAGGAGACAAAACAGTCGCTAAGCAATGGCGGGAGGTGGTTTAACCGAGATCCCATCTCTATGGTAACCACTGCACTGACAGGGAGAAGTAGCTGCATGTAAGTTATAGTTGCACACACACACATTTTTCATCAATAAAGCCCTTAAGCCAGTGTGTCGGATGCACAGAGATGTTTTTTTTTTTTTTTTTTTTTTTTACCTCCAGCATAACTCTGCACACACTGCCAAGAAAGTGCTCATGTTTCTTTGTGGCCACTCGAAGAACTAATGGAAAGCCTGCCTCCCTCTTCTGCCAGATGTAAAATTGTAAGCTTTACGTAACAATAGGACGGACCGTCAGCTATTTGTCAGCGGCGCAATTTAGTTAAAGACCACTCAGTTGTCACATTGCGTGGGTGTCAGTGGAATCAATAATAGGCTTCGTGATGACAACAGCCGAGAGAGCTTGTCAAGGAGGTGGGAACTCATCAGCGCTCCGCCATAAATACGAATGTCAGTGTTGTCAGCGCGTCGCGGAATTATGAGGCTCCGTCTGTGTTCGGTGTAGTTTGGCGATACCGGGCTTAATGGTCTTCACATCTCGCGTGCGCGGCCACTGTAATGCATCCAGTTTCATTTCCACGTTTTAGATGCAGAGGTAAACATCAGGAAGAGGGGGTATTGTCAGATGTGATCAGAGACGAAAGACAAATGGAGAGTTTACACTGCGTTCTTTCTGTGTGGGTGAGACGTTAGTCATTACAGAGAAATATATAGACACTTTATTACGTAATATAACAATACGTACGGTATATACAGTTCTCACACGTCAGCGTTTGCTGCTTTTCTCTGTTTATTATCACAGTATATTGAATATTTGGAGGTTTTGGGATGTTGATTGGACAAAACAAGACACGTGACGACGTCATCTTGGGCTCTTAGACTTTTCTTTATTCCTCCAGGGCCCAACTAATCCTTCCTTGACGAAGAGTCTGATGTTCACTTTTTGTTAAAACTTCTTCGGAGAGGCGTTCACGGTCATTTTGGCAGCTGTAGTTCGTAGCACTGTTGAATCATATTGTTATTCTGAGAGGTGTTTCTAATATTTAATGTATTCCATTTATATCAATAAGGGTAGACAAGACTCCATTTGTTTTAACTATGTTTACCTAGCACACAAGCAGCTGAGCGCGTGTGAGAAAATGCCTAAGCATGGTGAACACACAGCCCAGAAAATCATACTGTATGCAAGCAAATCACTAAGGACCAAACTACATTTTTTAAACAAAATTCAATTACTGCATCTCAAAGACAGTCTACTTTCCTCTGTCATATGCAAACCCATATTCTTCAGGGTAAATTGAATTATGGAAAACAAAATGGTATGTTTTTGTTTTTTTTTAAATAAAAAATAGCGCTCAGCTTCTCATTAGCAGTCCACCCCATGTGCTTTTGTAGCCTCCGAGTTAAGTATGTGTGTTACGTTCCAGTCTACTCTCCATTAAACGTAATGGAGCCCAGAGATATCCCAGAGATTACTCCTCCATCTCTCTTGGCGCTCTCCACCGTAAGTTCACGAGTTCACAATCTAACTGTGGGCTCTCCACGCACATGTGCACACATTAACCCCCTCCCCTCCACCCGATTCCCTTCGCGGCCGGCACGTGGGACAGAGGAGCGCGAGGTGTCGGATGTGGTTTCGGAGGCGTGCTGCGCCCTCAGATACACCTCGCCAGTCATTCCTCGAGATTCAAGAAGAAGGTCGGTCCGCCTTCGAGATTCACCCTCACCCTCTCCCTCTCCTCTCTCTTTGTCACTACAGACGAGTGAATCAGCTCCACGAAAATAGCCCTTGATCTGCCTACGCAGCTTTTGTTTAAAAGCTACCGGAGAAAAACAGAGAGGGAGATTTATGTCACCACGAAGTAGAATATAAGCCTCGGAGTTAGTTACACTAAGTGATTATGTGGTTACGTTTCAATTATTTTTTCATGTCCCCGATGTTGTAAAATGAATTGCATGTTATCAAAATGAGTTAGATTAATCACACGGTGTCATGTAAGAGTGGTGAGCACTTGCCAAAAATCAAGATTACCGATTGGGAAGTGAGTGAATCTTGTTGACAGTCTCGTAGCCCAGAGAGAGGCAGGAGTGTAAAATGGAGAGGATATTAAAAGCTACAAACACGGGGCGCTCTACTGAGAGTCGATCCCAAAAATCCCCTCCTCTTGAATCCGTCTGCCCGTCTGCTTCTCTCTACCCCACTTTCTCTGGTCTTCTCCAGCGTCTGAACAGGTTAAATGTCAACCTCGTGGCCCCTGCCACCGTGAAGCAGCGTAACGAAGACAGGAACTCGCAGATCCAAACCTTGCTCGCGTCTCTAATGAGTTTACCTCAAAGGCTGCGTTCACACTGCAGCTCAAAGTGTCCCAGTTTTGATTTTCCCCTCCTATTGTGACACAGATACGAGGGCTTTAGTGAATAAAGAAACACATAGAATCTGATATTTTCAATTGCGGTGAATATGACCGCAAAATATGACATGCACTGTATCTGACTTGTCTGTAAACATGTCTATGATTTCATTTCACTCCAAAACTATGAGCATTGATTTGCTGCTATAACATCCTCTGCTTCTCTGGGAGGACTCTCCTCAAGATTCCTCAAGGTTCTTGCTCCGTGACCACATGGATTTGCTGCCGTTCAGTCACAGGGGCAGTAGTGAGGTCAGGCCGCTGATATCGGGTGATAAGACCGGGCTCCCAGCTGACGTTCCAGTTTATTCCCACGGAGTAAAAGGTCAGGGCTCTCTGCAGGCCAGTCAGGTTCTTCCTCACCAAACTGGGGAAACCATTTTGTTCTAAACCTGGCTGTGCGCACAGGGCCGGTGTCACACAGAAGCAGAAAACGACCCTCTCTATCTGTTACCACAAAGTTGTAGACATAGGCACAGCTTTGCAGTTAAGTTGTTACTGTAGGAGCCCAAAGCTGTTATCTCCTTCCTGTAGTCAGAGGCTCTGGGATATCTCACTTCCATGTCCTCCATTCCCATCCTCCTGCCTCATGGGACTGAAGCGCTCCAGCCTGAGAAGAAACATTAAAGCCCTCCGTCTTTCCTCACTTTCCGTCTCTCCGCTCGGTCCCCTCAAAACCTGTCATCAATCAGAGCTTTCACGTGGGCGACGGAGCCGCACCGTGCACTGGCCCTAGCAGGCAGCGTTGGGCATTTAGCTCAGGCTGGAGTCTAATTTGTTTTGCCTGCAGTGGGCAAAGTAGCCATCGAGGTAACATTATTCGTCAGCGGGGACGGAGCAGTAATGAAAAGCACTCAAATGGGCAGAGGTGCCCAGAGGTCAGTGTAACGGAGGCGTCCCGTCTCAATGAAGTCTCCCAGTGAATGAATAGCTCTCTGTGCACCAGTATGAAAATAGATTGCGAGCATCTGGGGTATGGCAGTGCATAACTTTGCTGACCAAAGCAGGAAACATTATGTTCAAATCATAAAACATACACGCATTTAATTGAAGCAAAGTGGTTTGGGGAGCTTTTAACACCCATACATGAAGTGATGTAAGTATTCAAGGGAGCAGACTTGCTTTTATTCAGTTTGCTGAAGCCAGGGCTTTATTTTCTCTCTATTCACCTGCGTGATAGCAGGGATTATAAAACTAAATGAAAGGGTCTGTTTGAAGGATCTTAAGATAATAAAGACTCTGCTAACTAAAGTCACAGTGTTGGATGACGGGAGCTGTTCCACCCCCCACCCCCCACCCCCACCGTCCCTCCTTCTTCTACCTGCAGATAACAAAGACTACGACGCTTACCTGTCCTACACCAAAGTGGACCCGGACCAGTGGAGCCAGGAGACCCGAGAGGAGGAGCGCTTTGCCCTGGAGATCCTCCCCGACGTGCTGGAGAAGCATTATGGGTATAAACTCTTCATTCCAGACAGGGACTTGATCCCCACAGGAAGTAAGCTCTCTCTCTCACGGCGATGTCAAAGTTGTGTCGAATGTTTTGTCACTTGGTGTTTTGCTCGTGTCGTCAGTCGCAGTGGTGATATGGCTTGTTTGTCGTTTTCTGTTATGCATCTGTGCTGTGGCGTAACTAGACCTGTTTTAATTTGACCATGATGAAATGAGCTTTTTCTAACCTGTGGCTGAGCTGAAGTGGATCAGTAAGCTGAAAGGAGACATTTAGGTGCTTTTAGGTTTCATTTTTAAAAAGAAAAATAGGAAAAGAACAGAGAAAATCTAAACCGGAGCATCAACATTTTGTATTACTCCTTTCTTTTCGGCGGTTAATTTGGATTCAGCTGCTGATAACAGCCCAGCCCTGCATTTTTTGTAGTTGCCGGGCAACAACAAGCTGCACAAACAGAGCAAAAAAAAAGTACCTGCACACCGCTATCTCGTTCCCAGGTGTTGTTTAATTCTGCATGAACTCGACAACGAATCAACCACCAAAGGTCCTCCTCAGATAAAGCTGCGGTGTGCAGATACTCGCTTTGCTGGTACTTTCTGCTTTTTACAAGGGGATACGAGGATAGATTGTGGAGGAGCTTGACTAATAAAAAACAAATGAAATTACTGTTTGATTTCAAAAATATATTCACATATCGTGGTCAGAATATTCCGAATAGTACGGCACTGAGATTGAGAATGTACGTAGCAAGTAGATAGAGAGCGAGAGAAGTGATGGGTTCGTGGTTTAAAACAGACATAATTGTCATTTCAGTCAATTATGCAAGAATTGTCTACCACTCAGTTTTACTGAGGAGACGTCAGTGCACAACTCTCTCTCTGAATACCTTCCCACCACAGGAGTTCACCACCTCAGTTTAAAACTTGCTCTCTGATTACAAAACGTTAAGCAAACCCCCTGCAATCTGACCTGTTCCAGCTGTGAAGTGGAATCCTAAAAACCTCCCATTGTGCCTTGACAAAACTCACTAGAGGTCTGGAAAGGTCTGACCCCTTACTAGTCACTTTATGTGCTCTTATGTAAGTATTTGAAGTGCATTATCACACTACTTAAAGCCTGTGGAGTATAATACCATAATACATATGCAGAATAATTAGCGGAAAGAGCCAACCCATATTACACTCTGTGTTCCTGATCCAGCTCCACAGACTGCACCTTCTGCATGCTGCTGTGTAATGATGTCAGCTGTACAATCAAAAAGTTCTTTTTATGCATGGATATTAATGCATGTTTTGCTCCAGTATACTTTAATGGAGCCTTCCCCTCACCATGCCCCGTGGGTTTATCTTTTTGATTAAGCCATCACACAGATGAGTTTGATAATATCATTATGTTATTAGCTCCATTTGAATATTTGCATCTGCCCGTCTTCCCGCACATACCGCCATCACTAATTACTGCCTCTTCAGTGGCATTGCCGCCAAGGTTGAAACCCGAACTTTGCTGTGATTATGTGCTCGGCGCGGGGACTGTTGTAATATAAAATGGCATAAAATGCAGATTGAGAGAACGCGCCTGCCGCTTATTCCAACCCGTGGCACAGTCACACTGTGTCTATGTATAAACATTTAGTTCTATTGAACGATAGCATCTCAGCAGTCGGCGCAATGCTAAAGCATAATCCACAGCCATAGA
>BRZM01000034.1:0-43875 GCA_033238685.1 Lates japonicus | reverse complement strand
CAAAAAAAAAGTACCTGCACACCGCTATCTCGTTCCCAGGTGTTGTTTAATTCTGCATGAACTCGACAACGAATCAACCACCAAAGGTCCTCCTCAGATAAAGCTGCGGTGTGCAGATACTCGCTTTGCTGGTACTTTCTGCTTTTTACAAGGGGATACGAGGATAGATTGTGGAGGAGCTTGACTAATAAAAAACAAATGAAATTACTGTTTGATTTCAAAAATATATTCACATATCGTGTCAGCCGTAACACCTGAACAGCATGGCACTGAGATTGAGAATGCATGAAAAGTAGATAGAGAGCGAGAGAAGTGATGGGTTCGTGGTTAAAACAGATGATAATTGTCATTTCAGTCAATTATGCAGAATTGTCTACCCACTGTACTCTTACTGAGGAGACGTTTTCAGTGCACAACTCTCTGAATACCTCTCCCACCACAGGAGTTCACCACCTCAGTTTAAACTTGCTCTCTGATTTACAAAACGTTAAGCAACCCCTGCAATCTGACCTGTTCCAGCTGTGGAAGTGAACTCTAAAAAAAAAACCTCCTACATTGTGCCTTGACAAAAACTCACTAGAGGTCTGGGAAAAGGTCTGGACTTACTAGTCGGTTCTTTATGTGCTCTTTATGTAAGTATTTGAAGTGCATTATCACACTACGTAAAGCCTGTGGGAGGCATAATAGCCCATAATACATATGCAGAATAATTAGCGGAAAGAGCCAACCCTGTTATTACACTCTGTGTTCCTGATCCAGCTCCATACAGACTGCACCTCTGCATGCTGCTGTGTAATGATGTCAGCTGTACAATCAAAAAGCTCTTTATGCATGGATATTAATGCATGTTTTGCTCCAGTATATTTCTAATGGAGCCTCTCACCATGCCCCGTGCTTATCTTTGATTAAGTCATCACACAGATGAGTTTGATAATATCATTATGTTATTAGCCTCCATTTGAATACTTGCATCTGCCTGTCTTCCCGCACATACCGCCATCACTAATTACGTTCCTCTTCAGTGGCATTGCGCCAAGGTTATAAACCGAATCCCTTGCTGTGATTATGTGCTCGATGCGGGGGGACTGTTGTAATATGGGAAAAATGGCATAAAAATGCAAGGATTGAGAGGAATCTAAAGTGCGTCTGCCGCTATTCCAACCCGGTGGCACAGCTCGCTGGCTGACTGTGTCTATGTATAAACATTTAGTTCCCATTGGGAACGTATTAGCATCTCAGCAGTCGATATAATGCTAAAGCATAATCCACAGCTATAGATAAACACACTTTGGCCATTTGGGGTTTCAGCACGTGTCAACAATCCTCCTCCTGAGCTGCTGATAAGTAACGTGTTATTTCACAGTATGCTGGATTATTTCCAACACGTTAAGCATCTCACCACAATGACAGATTTCTTATACGTCTAAGTGTACATTCAGTGTGTTTAAACAGCGACAGCACGACTTGGCTGAACTCCCTCCGCCAAAATAAAAGCCCTTTCCTTGTCTTTTTTATGCTACACGTCCCATATTAAACTGGAATAAACTGGTCAGCGCGATTACAGTTTCACAATCGCCAGTGGAACATCAGTGGAGAAACACAGTTTATGCCAGAGCCATGTCCCCACATTGACAGAACTGTTTTGTTTTTTTTGGTTTTGTTTTTTTTTTAAATGCTTTTCTGCAAATCTTTTTGATCATACTTTGAATGTAAATATCTATGTTTAGGTTTCACCAATGATCATTTCCAGGATGACACAAGACTACTTAGAGGTACTTTTTTCCCCAGATTTTTAACGCTCGTGTCGACACACACTGACACCGACTTTTTGAATTCCATAGAAAGTCATTTTGGAAACACTTCATAATAAGTCATAGCAGGTTGTTGTTAACGGCATTATATTATATTCTATTCATATGCTTCATATATCAGTAATGAGCCATAACTACTTGGTATTTTTATTTTGTTACCAAGCAATATTTACTGG
Source organism: Lates japonicus (assembly GCA_033238685.1). Lineage (NCBI taxonomy): Eukaryota > Metazoa > Chordata > Actinopteri > Centropomidae > Lates > Lates japonicus. The sequence goes on along the minus strand of BRZM01000034.1, from coordinate 41,888 downwards.
TCTATGATGCATTTATAAATTATTTATATAATTTTTTTTTAATGACTTATTAAAAAGTTTTTCCCTTCATTTCCTCTTTTTTTTTTTTTTTTTCCTGCATTTACCTGTATTAAAGAATAGTAAAACATTTTTGATGTGCTTAGAGAAAAGAAACGAGTGGGGTTAACTGCATTAAGAGAAGTCAAACTTAAATATATGAAAAATGTTTTGTTATGTCTAAACTTGATGTAATTTATAGCTACTGTACATGTAGTCCCACCAAACAGGCATCAAGTACTTTGGCAGCTCTAGACCTAGCACGATTTTCTCTTGTGTATTCAGTTACAGTCAACACAGATGAAATGTAGGAGCCATTTGAAACAGAAACAGAATTTCATCCTACCAAGGGATATAACATACAAACACAACCCATCAAAATCATATCAAGACATAATCAGAACGAGAGAGGCATGAGTTGTGACTTGAAGGGAGAGACGATGCGAATTTCACGGCGATCTTTTAGTCTGTGATACTGTGGCCCAGTGGAGCTGCAACTGAAATGTCACAGCTTCTAATCTGCCCTGAAGTGCAGCTGTTGCCTTATCAGAACAAACTGTGGTCACCGACCGGTGCCGGCAACTGTATTTGAGCAGATCCCCCCGTCGCGTGGAAGTTGGGAGCGATGTTGCGAGTCAGCGAGTCACAACCCGGAGATAAAATATGGAGGAAACACGGCCACGAGACTTTTCATCAACTGACGTAAACTGCCACTCTAGCTGCTTAGCGTAGGGAGCATTTCAAATGCTTACACCTCGCTACTTCTGTACTTCCTGCTATTCAGACCCCTATCACTTTTTTCCTAGTGTTGAAATGTTTGGGCTTTTCCATTCAAAAAAATTTCAGACAAAACTGGAGCGAGAGGGGAAACAGTGATTTTCTGGCCCACGTAATTTAGCATTGATTTTGTTTTTATGTAGACGGGAATCAATTATTACACTTGCAAGGCTTTGATTGTAAAGCTTGTGAGGTCTCTGAAAGGAGGAATTTAATCTATAAAGCTATAAAGTGTTACCAGACAGCACCCCGAGAGGGTAGATTTACTTTCAGTTTAATCAATTGAAAACATAAAATGAAAGTACGACTCATTAGCTAATTATATAGTATCCATTTATCCGTTCTCGGTTGTTTTATTCACGATAAGATAAAAGAAAAACTTGTTTTAGCTCCAGGGACGTATTACGGCGAATTACCGCACGAGGACCAATTACCAAACAGCAGAGAGATTGACTTGTCACGTTGAAGTGAAGGGCGACTTCAAATCTAAGTTTACTCTAATCAGACCTCTCTCATCGTGAAGCCTCAGGCGGAGACATGACACGAAAGGAGGAGTTCGTTCTCAGAGACATGGAGAGGAGGACGGAGACGAGACGTGGCATTTGTTTGTTTAAAGACCAGCAGAGACACTAAGATATCATCCCCACACACACACACTCACTCGCTCTCTTTCTCTCCGCACACAAACACAAGACGGTCATAAGCTTTGGTTGGGAAATGAAGTCCAGTTAATCCCGTCTACCTGCTGTCTAGGAGCCACTCTGTCATTGTCTCCGCAGAGGAAGGCAGGCATTAGCTCCACACACACAGGCTCAGATACACACACTTCCCTCCTCCTTCTGACACCCAGGACAGGCCCGGGGAAACACTTGATCACATTCATTATTACCCAAGCAGCTGGGCTACTCATTAGGGACGTGAACACAATACTGTATTTACTGTAAACTCACACTTGTTTTAGCTTCAGGTGATAGATTCAAGCAAATTTAAGCTGACGCAGGAATCTTGCTTGGCTTTGAGTGTTTTATGTTTACCGTCATCTTACAGTAAAACCAAGTGGTCCCCTTCCCCTTGTTTTTGTCTGTAATTTTTTACAAGTACATCTTATTATCAAATGCTGCAGAGGCTGTAGATGTATTTGAGTTAGAATATATAATCAGATCTATTCTATCTTCATTTTACGTATCAGTATCCTCACGCCGTGTCTCTGAATAAATTAGCGTTACTGTAGATGTCGGAATTCATCAGACGTTTCCTTTAAACGACTTCAGTCTTTTTTCAGAAATCACGCTTTTTTTCGTCTGAAGTTAATTGGATTGGGCCGATCCGAAAGGGAGCGGTTCGGAAAGCAGTCGCTACGAGGCCAAGAGAGTTCTTCAGATGGCCCGACGCGTTTCATCGTTTTTTCATCAGCCGTTAGCTCTATGTAGTCTCACGTAGTTATCTGAATTGAATAGATATGGTATACAAGCAAGTAGAAGTCAGACAAACAGAAAATATGTCAATCGTTTTTACTGGCATTTAAGTTATCCACGTCTCTGTCTCTGTGTGTGTGTCCAGCCTACATCGAGGACGTTGCGCGCTGTGTGGACCAGAGCAAGCGCCTCATCATCGTCATGACGCCCAGCTATGTCGTGCGGAGGGGGTGGAGCATTTTTGAGCTGGAGACGCGGCTGCGCAACATGCTGGTGACCGGCGAGATCAAGGTCATCCTGATCGAGTGCGCCGAGCTGCGCGGCATCATGAACTATCAGGAAGTGGAGGCCCTCAAACACACCATCAAGATGCTGACGGTCATCAAGTGGCGCGGGCCGTCCAGCAACAAGCTCAACTCCAAGTTCTGGAAGCAGCTGCTCTACGAGATGCCCTTCAAGCGCATGGAGCCCCTGAGCATCTCCCACGAGCAGGTGCTGGACGTCAGCGAGCAGGGCCCCTTCGGCGAGCTCCAGACCGTCTCGGCCATCTCCATGGCGGCAGCCACCTCCACCGCCATGGCGACGGCGCACCCGGACTTGCGCTCGACCTTCCACAACTCTTGCCACACTCAGATGAGGCAGAAACACTATTACCGTAGCTACGACTACGACCTGCCGCCCGGCGGCACGCTCCCACCGCTCTCCACGCTAGGCAACCAGCACACCTACTGCAACATCCCCATGACGCTCATCAACGGACAGCGGCCGCAGTCCAAGTCGCCGCGCCAGCAGAGTCTGGAGGAGGCCCACGGCAACAACGCCATGCTGCCGCTGCTGCCCAGAGAGACCAGCATATCCAGCGTCATCTGGTGACAGAGACGGTGCCGGGCGGGGGTAGACTGGATCTGTACGACGTCCATCACGAGAAGGACTCTGGCACTTGGGACCCTGAACGCACCGGAGCCAGATGAACCCGATTGGCACTACTTGGCTACTCGCTGCTGTTGAATTTGCACCAGGAAACAACACCAGGGGGAGGGAGGGAGGGAGGGAGGACGGGGGCGTCAGACACACTGGATAAATTGGTGATGGAGGTGGTGGCAGATATTTTTTTGTTTGTTTGTTTGTTTGTTTGTTTTGGTCTAATAAGAGCTTTTATTGAAACTGAACAACAAAAAAAGAAGCAAGGAGAACTTTTTTGTATGCCTGTATAAACACTCACGTAACACAAGCCAACACCTATGATAATTTACCCAGAGAGTAAAGGAATACAGGGTCCTGTACATAACGTTTTTCTAATTCTTTGTAGCATCAGTGTTTGGGACTTGTTTCTTCTTTATGTTTTATCATCAGTTGGGACTCTTTTTTTTTTTTTTATTATTTCTTTTGTTTCAGTTTGTACAAAAGTTGAAGCAATGGCCTGTGAGATGTGTCGGTTAAACCGTTGTTACCTTTATCTTAATTTGTTGGCTGGCGTAGTTTATAAAGCTTTTAGGTTCTTTGGGAGCGGGAGGGGACCTTCGTGAGACGAGAAGATGGTCGGTTCGGGGGATTTCTGGGAGTTCTGGTTCCGCCGGGCTGCAGCGAGAGTTGAGAATCCGGACTCAACCAGAATATGCAAAACGCAGAGTCCAGGGAGCCGGGGGGGGGGGGGGGGGGGATTCCCGAATCGATTGTAATGGAGTGGTTTTGGAAGCGTCGTATCAGCGAAGGGGGACATGAAGAACATGGTGCTAGGCTTCACATCTCTCTGTTTCTCTCACGATAACATTTACTTTAAAAGAAAAAAACAACCTTGCTATTTACCTTAACAGATGATTATATCAGCGAAAGTTAATTACGTGTATTATTTTACGAAAAAAGAAACGTCTATTTTTTGTAACTGAGGGATATTTGCTTAGAGAAGTTATACCTATAAAGACTGAGATGGAGGGAATTGAGGAGACCTAATAAAAAGAAGCGTTTTGTTATACGGAACTGCATAGCTCACAAAAATCGATAGGTCGTTCACTAAATGTCTTATACCCTTATATCGCAAGAGGAAAAAAAAAGTTTGTTTGCGTTTTCATCATTAAAAAGAGGAGTTCCGACATTTCCACCTCGCAACGGATGGCAGCTCAGCAGGCTTTTCACGTTCATTGATTTTACAGTCATCGCAGCGATTCACGGTTGATTTAACGAGGACGGAGCCACAGTCGTCGATGACGTCAGTACAGATGGGAGGAGAGGAAAGCCACGGCGTCCAGGGTCACCCGACACACTCACCGTACCTGGTTTCCCTCTGTCGGACCAATCAAAGACTGTCCAGGGCTAAACCGTCACCTCCGTTGTTAATTTTGTCGCCATCCCCCTTTGTCGACGGAAACCATTCGTCCGTCGAGCCCTGCTCTCGGATAAATAAAATAGGGCTTTCGCATCCTGGTTCGGAACGCGTTTGAGTCGGCCCCGGCCGCTCGGCACTTTAACGTTTAGTTACAAATATAAAAAGTAACATTTTTCGACGACGTCATCAATTACGTTGTCGACCTACTGACCAATAATTATCAGGGGGTGGATTCTCCTCAGAAACCAATAGCCTTTTAGAATGAAACCCTTCAAAATAAGATGTAATTAATGCTTGAGAGTGACAGGAATGTGTTTAAAATGCAAATTAAACCCCGGAGCGTATGTAACCATACAATAGAAACGCTACTTAAAGCACGTTAGACCAAAGCAAGCTACAGTGAACCGTCCTCGCTCATCCACGCGATCGGTACGATTTCATCAAATCGTGCGAAACGAGAGCTAGCCTCATGAATCCACTCAGACCTGTGAACTCTGCAGCTGCGCCAGATCATTTGTTTTTTGCAGAAACTAACCTCATACTAAAATACCTAACGCATCTCACGACGCAGATGTTTTCATTCAGTGCCATAAAATATGCAAAGGGATGAACTCGTAAAACAATAACGAAAAATTGTGTGTTTTTTTTTCTCCCCTTTAGCTTCTTGCAATCTTCACTTATTGTGTTTTGAATTTGCTTTTACTGAATATTTCAGAACAGGCCTGGGGTTTTTCCTTTTTTTTTTTTTTTTTTAAAGTTTCAAAGTGTTTGCTGTAAGCTGACAGTCCTCTTCATTCAAGTTCTATCAATCAGCCAATAGACGATAACCAGGCCTGTTCTCATCCACCTCAATCAGACCCCCCCCGGCCCCCTCTCCCGTGAAAAGTAAGACGTGGATCACGTTCAAGAGCGTCATTTTCAAACAGAGGAGTGCGTTGACGCGGCATTGTGTAAATATAATCAAGAGAATAACGCGATTTAAGATGAAGACAATCGAGCCATATTCACGAAACCAGTGGTCATTATTCACGGGGCCTCTCAGAGTAGAAATACTGACGCCCGGCCCGAGGGTTAACGTTTGGCGTCAGCGCTCCTGCTCTCGGAAGCCGTGCGAATACAAGCGTTTGCATTTTCTAAGCAGGGCGAGACGCGTTTTTGTTTCACGATGAATCGAACATTTCCGGCAAAGTGGCTTTGATGACGACGACGACGACGATGAATAACAATGACAATATATAGCACAGAATTATTCCAGGCACTTTCACGACTCTTGAGACGACGTCTCTCCTGTTTCTGATTTATTTTCTATTATGTATCTGCAACGTTCATTAAAAGAGATACTGTTATTATTAATAAAACCTCATTTACGGTAATGTGATTTCTTCAGTCCTGTGTGTGCGGAGAGAGTGAGAGAGCTGTGTTTGTTTGCCACCTGGCTCGCTCTGTTTACGGAGCGGGCGGCGTAGACTGCTGACGGTGCCCGGATCCCTTCTCCTGGCGGGGAGCCGACACCATAACTCTGCCCCCCCCCCCCCCCCCCCCCCCCCCCCCCCCCCAGTAAAACCTTGAAACAACGATCAATACGTCTGCTTATTCCACTCAGAGACCGAATCAGGCCGGGCCTCGTTTTAGAATAAGACTAAATCAGGGGGAGTCAATGCATCAAGAAACACTTTAAAAACCTCCACGTCCCGGTCGTCGTTTGACCTTTAGTGCACTTTTGGCGCGGATCACCTCCCAAAACGGATTTGTTGTTTAGTATACAAGATGCAGCTCTTATTTTATATGATCGTGCAGATGCTGAATATATTTAGAGTTCAAACTTAGACTCTGACAGTGTTTTTTGTTTTTTACTGAGAACAGTGCTTAATGTATGAAGCAGCGAGAACATTTTAAACTGTCAAGCTGTTTGTAGAATCCAGCAGAAAACGCAGTGACTCAGTTGCACGTGTCTACTTTATGCGTAAGGCTTTTTCAGTGGGAATTAGTCCACTGAAAACTACAGGCAAGCTTGCTCAGTAAAACTGTCACATTTAATGTCTCTAAGAAAACAGGATCCCCTTTTCTTCCAGCGTGCTTCCAGGCAGATAAACAATCCTTTTCTCTCTTTTTTTTTTTTTTTCTTTTCCTCCTCTGCCTCTGAGCACCGTGCCCATAGTGCAGCCATTTACTTATTTTGCTGCGATCAAAGCAGCAACATCGGAGAGAAAAAGAACAACCACAGGTACACAGGGAGGAATCTCGAAATACCGCCGGGCTGCGATAATTAGCCTCAGTACGCTCGTCTTGTGCGATGAGAAGTTGGTCACGTTTTGGTTGGTATCAGCTGCAGGTACTGGCCACGTTAGACAGCACGGGCGTAGCTGATACGGCTATCCCTAAGCGTTGTGGCTCGTATGAGCACAGACAGGCTTTAAAGCGGTCTCTAGATGTGAATGGATGTTTACGCTTCATGCAAATCAGCCACTAAAGCCTGTAAATGTCAGCGGCGAGTTCTCCAGCTGAAGGTTGGATGCAACTATTGCCAGTTAAGTCTGTGCGGTTGCATAATTTGAAATCTCCTCTCTTAATCCCGTTTACACGAGTCGAGTGCCTATTTTGATTATTCCGAAAAAATAGCGGAAATCAGTGTTTTTCCACCTTAAAAACACCGTCACACTTTACCACCGTGATTCCGTTTTACAAGATAATCTTAAGTATAGTTGTCAGCGTCTCCATGACAACTGAGCAAACTGCGTAGAGTAGTTGAAAGTTCCAGAAAAAGCCAGGAAGTAGCCTCATCCAGGCTTTAAAAAGACTCTAATCTTTTTCTCTGAACCTCTCCAGGTTGCAGCAGCAACATCGTATAGAGTCGAGCAGTCACATCCTGCTGCGCCACATCTTCCCACACCTCGCTCCATACCCCCCACAGCCGTCCTGTTGTCCTGCCATCATGGCTGTAACACGAAGACACATTCAAATCATCTGTGAACATCGAAAGCTGCCAGATGTTTTCATCTGAGCCCGACATATGGCGTGTGAGTGTTTGTGTGTAAAAAAAAAAAAAAAAAAAAAGGGGGGGGGTCGGGGGAGTTCCTAAGCTTTGCCCCCCCCCCCCCCCTCCCTCCCTCCCCAAAGAACGAAATCATTTTCACTTCATTACAGTGTCGCCACATAATAAGCTCCCTGAACAAAACTCTGGCTTTTTGGCGCAGTAGGAGCAGATCAGGCTACAAGCGTACGTCCACATGCACAGATGTTTTGTTTCTCCGTCTGCCTACACACACACACACACACGCAGCCACCGCCGCCACCTCTCCACGCACAGACAATTGGCCTGGTTCTTCGAGTGGAAGACATGTCACACAGGGCACAGAGCGCAGAGCTCCGAGTAACAAGGCCCTGTGGGACATGGAGGGGGCATGGTATACCTGCCAGAGTGAGTAATGCTCTTCGCCAATAAGTGCGTTATGTGTGTGTGTGTGTAGGCAGACGGAGAAACAAAACATCTGTGCATGTGGACGTACGCTTGTAGCCTGATCTGCTCCTACTGCGCCAAAAAGCCAGAGTTTTGTTCAGGGAGCTTATTATGTGGCGACACTGTAATGAAGTGAAAATGATTTCGTTCTTTGGGGAGGGAGGGAGGGAGGGAGGGGGGGCAAAGCTTAGGAACTCCCCCGACCCCCCCCCTTTTTTTTTTTTTTTTTTTTTACACACAAACACTCACACGCCATATGTCGGGCTCAGATGAAAACATCTGGCAGCTTTCGATGTTCACAGATGATTTGAATGTGTCTTCGTGTTACAGCCATGATGGCAGGACAACAGGACGGCTGTGGGGGGTATGGAGCGAGGTGTGGGAAGATGTGGCGCAGCAGGATGTGACTGCTCGACTCTATACGATGTTGCTGCTGCAACCTGGAGAGGTTCAGAGAAAAAGATTAGAGTCTTTTTAAAGCCTGGATGAGGCTACTTCCTGGCTTTTTCTGGAACTTTCAACTACTCTACGCAGTTTGCTCAGTTGTCATGGAGACGCTGACAACTATACTTAAGATTATCTTGTAAAACGGAATCACGGTGGTAAAGTGTGACGGTGTTTTTAAGGTGGAAAAACACTGATTTCCGCTATTTTTTCGGAATAATCAAAATAGGCACTCGACTCGTGTAAACGGGATTAAGAGAGGAGATTTCAAATTATGCAACCGCACAGACTTAACTGGCAATAGTTGCATCCAACCTTCAGCTGGAGAACTCGCCGCTGACATTTACAGGCTTTAGTGGCTGATTTGCATGAAGCGTAAACATCCATTCACATCTAGAGACCGCTTTAAAGCCTGTCTGTGCTCATACGAGCCACAACGCTTAGGGATAGCCGTATCAGCTACGCCCGTGCTGTCTAACGTGGCCAGTACCTGCAGCTGATACCAACCAAAACGTGACCAACTTCTCATCGCACAAGACGAGCGTACTGAGGCTAATTATCGCAGCCCGGCGGTATTTCGAGATTCCTCCCTGTGTACCTGTGGTTGTTCTTTTTCTCTCCGATGTTGCTGCTTTGATCGCAGCAAAATAAGTAAATGGCTGCACTATGGGCACGGTGCTCAGAGGCAGAGGAGGAAAAGAAAAAAAAAAAAAAGAGAGAAAAGGATTGTTTATCTGCCTGGAAGCACGCTGGAAGAAAAGGGGATCCTGTTTTCTTAGAGACATTAAATGTGACAGTTTTACTGAGCAAGCTTGCCTGTAGTTTTCAGTGGACTAATTCCCACTGAAAAAGCCTTACGCATAAAGTAGACACGTGCAACTGAGTCACTGCGTTTTCTGCTGGATTCTACAAACAGCTTGACAGTTTAAAATGTTCTCGCTGCTTCATACATTAAGCACTGTTCTCAGTAAAAAACAAAAAACACTGTCAGAGTCTAAGTTTGAACTCTAAATATATTCAGCATCTGCACGATCATATAAAATAAGAGCTGCATCTTGTATACTAAACAACAAATCCGTTTTGGGAGGTGATCCGCGCCAAAAGTGCACTAAAGGTCAAACGACGACCGGGACGTGGAGGTTTTTAAAGTGTTTCTTGATGCATTGACTCCCCCTGATTTAGTCTTATTCTAAAACGAGGCCCGGCCTGATTCGGTCTCTGAGTGGAATAAGCAGACGTATTGATCGTTGTTTCAAGGTTTTACTGGGGGGGGGGGGGGGGGGGGGGGGGGGGGGGGGGCAGAGTTATGGTGTCGGCTCCCCGCCAGGAGAAGGGATCCGGGCACCGTCAGCAGTCTACGCCGCCCGCTCCGTAAACAGAGCGAGCCAGGTGGCAAACAAACACAGCTCTCTCACTCTCTCCGCACACACAGGACTGAAGAAATCACATTACCGTAAATGAGGTTTTATTAATAATAACAGTATCTCTTTTAATGAACGTTGCAGATACATAATAGAAAATAAATCAGAAACAGGAGAGACGTCGTCTCAAGAGTCGTGAAAGTGCCTGGAATAATTCTGTGCTATATATTGTCATTGTTATTCATCGTCGTCGTCGTCGTCATCAAAGCCACTTTGCCGGAAATGTTCGATTCATCGTGAAACAAAAACGCGTCTCGCCCTGCTTAGAAAATGCAAACGCTTGTATTCGCACGGCTTCCGAGAGCAGGAGCGCTGACGCCAAACGTTAACCCTCGGGCCGGGCGTCAGTATTTCTACTCTGAGAGGCCCCGTGAATAATGACCACTGGTTTCGTGAATATGGCTCGATTGTCTTCATCTTAAATCGCGTTATTCTCTTGATTATATTTACACAATGCCGCGTCAACGCACTCCTCTGTTTGAAAATGACGCTCTTGAACGTGATCCACGTCTTACTTTTCACGGGAGAGGGGGCCGGGGGGGTCTGATTGAGGTGGATGAGAACAGGCCTGGTTATCGTCTATTGGCTGATTGATAGAACTTGAATGAAGAGGACTGTCAGCTTACAGCAAACACTTTGAAACTTTAAAAAAAAAAAAAAAAAAGGAAAAACCCCAGGCCTGTTCTGAAATATTCAGTAAAAGCAAATTCAAAACACAATAAGTGAAGATTGCAAGAAGCTAAAGGGGAGAAAAAAAAACACACAATTTTTCGTTATTGTTTTACGAGTTCATCCCTTTGCATATTTTATGGCACTGAATGAAAACATCTGCGTCGTGAGATGCGTTAGGTATTTTAGTATGAGGTTAGTTTCTGCAAAAAACAAATGATCTGGCGCAGCTGCAGAGTTCACAGGTCTGAGTGGATTTCATGAGGCTAGCTCTCGTTTCGCACGATTTGATGAAATCGTACCGATCGCGTGGATGAGCGAGGACGGTTCACTGTAGCTTGCTTTGGTCTAACGTGCTTTAAGTAGCGTTTCTATTGTATGGTTACATACGCTCCGGGGTTTAATTTGCATTTTAAACACATTCCTGTCACTCTCAAGCATTAATTACATCTTATTTTGAAGGGTTTCATTCTAAAAGGCTATTGGTTTCTGAGGAGAATCCACCCCCTGATAATTATTGGTCAGTAGGTCGACAACGTAATTGATGACGTCGTCGAAAAATGTTACTTTTTATATTTGTAACTAAACGTTAAAGTGCCGAGCGGCCGGGGCCGACTCAAACGCGTTCCGAACCAGGATGCGAAAGCCCTATTTTATTTATCCGAGAGCAGGGCTCGACGGACGAATGGTTTCCGTCGACAAAGGGGGATGGCGACAAAATTAACAACGGAGGTGACGGTTTAGCCCTGGACAGTCTTTGATTGGTCCGACAGAGGGAAACCAGGTACGGTGAGTGTGTCGGGTGACCCTGGACGCCGTGGCTTTCCTCTCCTCCCATCTGTACTGACGTCATCGACGACTGTGGCTCCGTCCTCGTTAAATCAACCGTGAATCGCTGCGATGACTGTAAAATCAATGAACGTGAAAAGCCTGCTGAGCTGCCATCCGTTGCGAGGTGGAAATGTCGGAACTCCTCTTTTTAATGATGAAAACGCAAACAAACTTTTTTTTTCCTCTTGCGATATAAGGGTATAAGACATTTAGTGAACGACCTATCGATTTTTGTGAGCTATGCAGTTCCGTATAACAAAACGCTTCTTTTTATTAGGTCTCCTCAATTCCCTCCATCTCAGTCTTTATAGGTATAACTTCTCTAAGCAAATATCCCTCAGTTACAAAAATAGACGTTTCTTTTTTCGTAAAATAATACACGTAATTAACTTTCGCTGATATAATCATCTGTTAAGGTAAATAGCAAGGTTGTTTTTTTCTTTTAAAGTAAATGTTATCGTGAGAGAAACAGAGAGATGTGAAGCCTAGCACCATGTTCTTCATGTCCCCCTTCGCTGATACGACGCTTCCAAAACCACTCCATTACAATCGATTCGGGAATCCCCCCCCCCCCCCCCCGGCTCCCTGGACTCTGCGTTTTGCATATTCTGGTTGAGTCCGGATTCTCAACTCTCGCTGCAGCCCGGCGGAACCAGAACTCCCAGAAATCCCCCGAACCGACCATCTTCTCGTCTCACGAAGGTCCCCTCCCGCTCCCAAAGAACCTAAAAGCTTTATAAACTACGCCAGCCAACAAATTAAGATAAAGGTAACAACGGTTTAACCGACACATCTCACAGGCCATTGCTTCAACTTTTGTACAAACTGAAACAAAAGAAATAATAAAAAAAAAAAAGAGTCCCAACTGATGATAAAACATAAAGAAGAAACAAGTCCCAAACACTGATGCTACAAAGAATTAGAAAAACGTTATGTACAGGACCCTGTATTCCTTTACTCTCTGGGTAAATTATCATAGGTGTTGGCTTGTGTTACGTGAGTGTTTATACAGGCATACAAAAAAGTTCTCCTTGCTTCTTTTTTTGTTGTTCAGTTTCAATAAAAGCTCTTATTAGACCAAAACAAACAAACAAACAAACAAACAAAAAAATATCTGCCACCACCTCCATCACCAATTTATCCAGTGTGTCTGACGCCCCCGTCCTCCCTCCCTCCCTCCCTCCCCCTGGTGTTGTTTCCTGGTGCAAATTCAACAGCAGCGAGTAGCCAAGTAGTGCCAATCGGGTTCATCTGGCTCCGGTGCGTTCAGGGTCCCAAGTGCCAGAGTCCTTCTCGTGATGGACGTCGTACAGATCCAGTCTACCCCCGCCCGGCACCGTCTCTGGTCACCAGATGACGCTGGATATGCTGGTCTCTCTGGGCAGCAGCGGCAGCATGGCGTTGTTGCCGTGGGCCTCCTCCAGACTCTGCTGGCGCGGCGACTTGGACTGCGGCCGCTGTCCGTTGATGAGCGTCATGGGGATGTTGCAGTAGGTGTGCTGGTTGCCTAGCGTGGAGAGCGGTGGGAGCGTGCCGCCGGGCGGCAGGTCGTAGTCGTAGCTACGGTAATAGTGTTTCTGCCTCATCTGAGTGTGGCAAGAGTTGTGGAAGGTCGAGCGCAAGTCCGGGTGCGCCGTCGCCATGGCGGTGGAGGTGGCTGCCGCCATGGAGATGGCCGAGACGGTCTGGAGCTCGCCGAAGGGGCCCTGCTCGCTGACGTCCAGCACCTGCTCGTGGGAGATGCTCAGGGGCTCCATGCGCTTGAAGGGCATCTCGTAGAGCAGCTGCTTCCAGAACTTGGAGTTGAGCTTGTTGCTGGACGGCCCGCGCCACTTGATGACCGTCAGCATCTTGATGGTGTGTTTGAGGGCCTCCACTTCCTGATAGTTCATGATGCCGCGCAGCTCGGCGCACTCGATCAGGATGACCTTGATCTCGCCGGTCACCAGCATGTTGCGCAGCCGCGTCTCCAGCTCAAAAATGCTCCACCCCCTCCGCACGACATAGCTGGGCGTCATGACGATGATGAGGCGCTTGCTCTGGTCCACACAGCGCGCAACGTCCTCGATGTAGGCTGGACACACACACAGAGACAGAGACGTGGATAACTTAAATGCCAGTAAAAACGATTGACATATTTTCTGTTTGTCTGACTTCTACTTGCTTGTATACCATATCTATTCAATTCAGATAACTACGTGAGACTACATAGAGCTAACGGCTGATGAAAAAACGATGAAACGCGTCGGGCCATCTGAAGAACTCTCTTGGCCTCGTAGCGACTGCTTTCCGAACCGCTCCCTTTCGGATCGGCCCAATCCAATTAACTTCAGACGAAAAAAGCGTGATTTCTGAAAAAAGACTGAAGTCGTTTAAAGGAAACGTCTGATGAATTCCGACATCTACAGTAACGCTAATTTATTCAGAGACACGGCGTGAGGATACTGATACGTAAAATGAAGATAGAATAGATCTGATTATATATTCTAACTCAAATACATCTACAGCCTCTGCAGCATTTGATAATAAGATGTACTTGTAAAAAATTACAGACAAAAACAAGGGGAAGGGGACCACTTGGTTTTACTGTAAGATGACGGTAAACATAAAACACTCAAAGCCAAGCAAGATTCCTGCGTCAGCTTAAATTTGCTTGAATCTATCACCTGAAGCTAAAACAAGTGTGAGTTTACAGTAAATACAGTATTGTGTTCACGTCCCTAATGAGTAGCCCAGCTGCTTGGGTAATAATGAATGTGATCAAGTGTTTCCCCGGGCCTGTCCTGGGTGTCAGAAGGAGGAGGGAAGTGTGTGTATCTGAGCCTGTGTGTGTGGAGCTAATGCCTGCCTTCCTCTGCGGAGACAATGACAGAGTGGCTCCTAGACAGCAGGTAGACGGGATTAACTGGACTTCATTTCCCAACCAAAGCTTATGACCGTCTTGTGTTTGTGTGCGGAGAGAAAGAGAGCGAGTGAGTGTGTGTGTGTGGGGATGATATCTTAGTGTCTCTGCTGGTCTTTAAACAAACAAATGCCACGTCTCGTCTCCGTCCTCCTCTCCATGTCTCTGAGAACGAACTCCTCCTTTCGTGTCATGTCTCCGCCTGAGGCTTCACGATGAGAGAGGTCTGATTAGAGTAAACTTAGATTTGAAGTCGCCCTTCACTTCAACGTGACAAGTCAATCTCTCTGCTGTTTGGTAATTGGTCCTCGTGCGGTAATTCGCCGTAATACGTCCCTGGAGCTAAAACAAGTTTTTCTTTTATCTTATCGTGAATAAAACAACCGAGAACGGATAAATGGATACTATATAATTAGCTAATGAGTCGTACTTTCATTTTATGTTTTCAATTGATTAAACTGAAAGTAAATCTACCCTCTCGGGGTGCTGTCTGGTAACACTTTATAGCTTTATAGATTAAATTCCTCCTTTCAGAGACCTCACAAGCTTTACAATCAAAGCCTTGCAAGTGTAATAATTGATTCCCGTCTACATAAAAACAAAATCAATGCTAAATTACGTGGGCCAGAAAATCACTGTTTCCCCTCTCGCTCCAGTTTTGTCTGAAATTTTTTTGAATGGAAAAGCCCAAACATTTCAACACTAGGAAAAAAGTGATAGGGGTCTGAATAGCAGGAAGTACAGAAGTAGCGAGGTGTAAGCATTTGAAATGCTCCCTACGCTAAGCAGCTAGAGTGGCAGTTTACGTCAGTTGATGAAAAGTCTCGTGGCCGTGTTTCCTCCATATTTTATCTCCGGGTTGTGACTCGCTGACTCGCAACATCGCTCCCAACTTCCACGCGACGGGGGGATCTGCTCAAATACAGTTGCCGGCACCGGTCGGTGACCACAGTTTGTTCTGATAAGGCAACAGCTGCACTTCAGGGCAGATTAGAAGCTGTGACATTTCAGTTGCAGCTCCACTGGGCCACAGTATCACAGACTAAAAGATCGCCGTGAAATTCGCATCGTCTCTCCCTTCAAGTCACAACTCATGCCTCTCTCGTTCTGATTATGTCTTGATATGATTTTGATGGGTTGTGTTTGTATGTTATATCCCTTGGTAGGATGAAATTCTGTTTCTGTTTCAAATGGCTCCTACATTTCATCTGTGTTGACTGTAACTGAATACACAAGAGAAAATCGTGCTAGGTCTAGAGCTGCCAAAGTACTTGATGCCTGTTTGGTGGGACTACATGTACAGTAGCTATAAATTACATCAAGTTTAGACATAACAAAACATTTTTCATATATTTAAGTTTGACTTCTCTTAATGCAGTTAACCCCACTCGTTTCTTTTCTCTAAGCACATCAAAAATGTTTTACTATTCTTTAATACAGGTAAATGCAGGAAAAAAAAAAAAAAAAGAGGAAATGAAGGGAAAAACTTTTTAATAAGTCATTAAAAAAAAATTATATAAATAATTTATAAATGCATCATAGACCAGTAAATATTGCTTGGTAACAAAATAAAAATACCAAGTAGTTATGGCTCATTACTGATATATGAAGCATATGAATAGAATATAATATAATGCCGTTAACAACAACCTGCTATGACTTATTATGAAGTGTTTCCAAAATGACTTTCTATGGAATTCAAAAAGTCGGTGTCAGTGTGTGTCGACACGAGCGTTAAAAATCTGGGGAAAAAAGTACCTCTAAGTAGTCTTGTGTCATCCTGGAAATGATCATTGGTGAAACCTAAACATAGATATTTACATTCAAAGTATGATCAAAAAGATTTGCAGAAAAGCATTTAAAAAAAAAAACAAAACCAAAAAAAAAAACAAAACAGTTCTGTCAATGTGGGGACATGGCTCTGGCATAAACTGTGTTTCTCCACTGATGTTCCACTGGCGATTGTGAAACTGTAATCGCGCTGACCAGTTTATTCCAGTTTAATATGGGACGTGTAGCATAAAAAAGACAAGGAAAGGGCTTTTATTTTGGCGGAGGGAGTTCAGCCAAGTCGTGCTGTCGCTGTTTAAACACACTGAATGTACACTTAGACGTATAAGAAATCTGTCATTGTGGTGAGATGCTTAACGTGTTGGAAATAATCCAGCATACTGTGAAATAACACGTTACTTATCAGCAGCTCAGGAGGAGGATTGTTGACACGTGCTGAAACCCCAAATGGCCAAAGTGTGTTTATCTATAGCTGTGGATTATGCTTTAGCATTATATCGACTGCTGAGATGCTAATACGTTCCCAATGGGAACTAAATGTTTATACATAGACACAGTCAGCCAGCGAGCTGTGCCACCGGGTTGGAATAGCGGCAGACGCACTTTAGATTCCTCTCAATCCTTGCATTTTTATGCCATTTTTCCCATATTACAACAGTCCCCCCGCATCGAGCACATAATCACAGCAAGGGATTCGGTTTATAACCTTGGCGCAATGCCACTGAAGAGGAACGTAATTAGTGATGGCGGTATGTGCGGGAAGACAGGCAGATGCAAGTATTCAAATGGAGGCTAATAACATAATGATATTATCAAACTCATCTGTGTGATGACTTAATCAAAGATAAGCACGGGGCATGGTGAGAGGCTCCATTAGAAATATACTGGAGCAAAACATGCATTAATATCCATGCATAAAGAGCTTTTTGATTGTACAGCTGACATCATTACACAGCAGCATGCAGAGGTGCAGTCTGTATGGAGCTGGATCAGGAACACAGAGTGTAATAACAGGGTTGGCTCTTTCCGCTAATTATTCTGCATATGTATTATGGGCTATTATGCCTCCCACAGGCTTTACGTAGTGTGATAATGCACTTCAAATACTTACATAAAGAGCACATAAAGAACCGACTAGTAAGTCCAGACCTTTTCCCAGACCTCTAGTGAGTTTTTGTCAAGGCACAATGTAGGAGGTTTTTTTTTTAGAGTTCACTTCCACAGCTGGAACAGGTCAGATTGCAGGGGTTGCTTAACGTTTTGTAAATCAGAGAGCAAGTTTAAACTGAGGTGGTGAACTCCTGTGGTGGGAGAGGTATTCAGAGAGTTGTGCACTGAAAACGTCTCCTCAGTAAGAGTACAGTGGGTAGACAATTCTGCATAATTGACTGAAATGACAATTATCATCTGTTTTAACCACGAACCCATCACTTCTCTCGCTCTCTATCTACTTTTCATGCATTCTCAATCTCAGTGCCATGCTGTTCAGGTGTTACGGCTGACACGATATGTGAATATATTTTTGAAATCAAACAGTAATTTCATTTGTTTTTTATTAGTCAAGCTCCTCCACAATCTATCCTCGTATCCCCTTGTAAAAAGCAGAAAGTACCAGCAAAGCGAGTATCTGCACACCGCAGCTTTATCTGAGGAGGACCTTTGGTGGTTGATTCGTTGTCGAGTTCATGCAGAATTAAACAACACCTGGGAACGAGATAGCGGTGTGCAGGTACTTTTTTTTTGCTCTGTTTGTGCAGCTTGTTGTTGCCCGGCAACTACAAAAAATGCAGGGCTGGGCTGTTATCAGCAGCTGAATCCAAATTAACCGCCGAAAAGAAAGGAGTAATACAAAATGTTGATGCTCCGGTTTAGATTTTCTCTGTTCTTTTCCTATTTTTCTTTTTAAAAATGAAACCTAAAAGCACCTAAATGTCTCCTTTCAGCTTACTGATCCACTTCAGCTCAGCCACAGGTTAGAAAAAGCTCATTTCATCATGGTCAAATTAAAACAGGTCTAGTTACGCCACAGCACAGATGCATAACAGAAAACGACAAACAAGCCATATCACCACTGCGACTGACGACACGAGCAAAACACCAAGTGACAAAACATTCGACACAACTTTGACATCGCCGTGAGAGAGAGAGCTTACTTCCTGTGGGGATCAAGTCCCTGTCTGGAATGAAGAGTTTATACCCATAATGCTTCTCCAGCACGTCGGGGAGGATCTCCAGGGCAAAGCGCTCCTCCTCTCGGGTCTCCTGGCTCCACTGGTCCGGGTCCACTTTGGTGTAGGACAGGTAAGCGTCGTAGTCTTTGTTATCTGCAGGTAGAAGAAGGAGGGACGGTGGGGGTGGGGGGTGGGGGGTGGAACAGCTCCCGTCATCCAACACTGTGACTTTAGTTAGCAGAGTCTTTATTATCTTAAGATCCTTCAAACAGACCCTTTCATTTAGTTTTATAATCCCTGCTATCACGCAGGTGAATAGAGAGAAAATAAAGCCCTGGCTTCAGCAAACTGAATAAAAGCAAGTCTGCTCCCTTGAATACTTACATCACTTCATGTATGGGTGTTAAAAGCTCCCCAAACCACTTTGCTTCAATTAAATGCGTGTATGTTTTATGATTTGAACATAATGTTTCCTGCTTTGGTCAGCAAAGTTATGCACTGCCATACCCCAGATGCTCGCAATCTATTTTCATACTGGTGCACAGAGAGCTATTCATTCACTGGGAGACTTCATTGAGACGGGACGCCTCCGTTACACTGACCTCTGGGCACCTCTGCCCATTTGAGTGCTTTTCATTACTGCTCCGTCCCCGCTGACGAATAATGTTACCTCGATGGCTACTTTGCCCACTGCAGGCAAAACAAATTAGACTCCAGCCTGAGCTAAATGCCCAACGCTGCCTGCTAGGGCCAGTGCACGGTGCGGCTCCGTCGCCCACGTGAAAGCTCTGATTGATGACAGGTTTTGAGGGGACCGAGCGGAGAGACGGAAAGTGAGGAAAGACGGAGGGCTTTAATGTTTCTTCTCAGGCTGGAGCGCTTCAGTCCCATGAGGCAGGAGGATGGGAATGGAGGACATGGAAGTGAGATATCCCAGAGCCTCTGACTACAGGAAGGAGATAACAGCTTTGGGCTCCTACAGTAACAACTTAACTGCAAAGCTGTGCCTATGTCTACAACTTTGTGGTAACAGATAGAGAGGGTCGTTTTCTGCTTCTGTGTGACACCGGCCCTGTGCGCACAGCCAGGTTTAGAACAAAATGGTTTCCCCAGTTTGGTGAGGAAGAACCTGACTGGCCTGCAGAGAGCCCTGACCTTTTACTCCGTGGGAATAAACTGGAACGTCAGCTGGGAGCCCGGTCTTATCACCCGATATCAGCGGCCTGACCTCACTACTGCCCCTGTGACTGAACGGCAGCAAATCCATGTGGTCACGGAGCAAGAACCTTGAGGAATCTTGAGGAGAGTCCTCCCAGAGAAGCAGAGGATGTTATAGCAGCAAATCAATGCTCATAGTTTTGGAGTGAAATGAAATCATAGACATGTTTACAGACAAGTCAGATACAGTGCATGTCATATTTTGCGGTCATATTCACCGCAATTGAAAATATCAGATTCTATGTGTTTCTTTATTCACTAAAGCCCTCGTATCTGTGTCACAATAGGAGGGGAAAATCAAAACTGGGACACTTTGAGCTGCAGTGTGAACGCAGCCTTTGAGGTAAACTCATTAGAGACGCGAGCAAGGTTTGGATCTGCGAGTTCCTGTCTTCGTTACGCTGCTTCACGGTGGCAGGGGCCACGAGGTTGACATTTAACCTGTTCAGACGCTGGAGAAGACCAGAGAAAGTGGGGTAGAGAGAAGCAGACGGGCAGACGGATTCAAGAGGAGGGGATTTTTGGGATCGACTCTCAGTAGAGCGCCCCGTGTTTGTAGCTTTTAATATCCTCTCCATTTTACACTCCTGCCTCTCTCTGGGCTACGAGACTGTCAACAAGATTCACTCACTTCCCAATCGGTAATCTTGATTTTTGGCAAGTGCTCACCACTCTTACATGACACCGTGTGATTAATCTAACTCATTTTGATAACATGCAATTCATTTTACAACATCGGGGACATGAAAAAATAATTGAAACGTAACCACATAATCACTTAGTGTAACTAACTCCGAGGCTTATATTCTACTTCGTGGTGACATAAATCTCCCTCTCTGTTTTTCTCCGGTAGCTTTTAAACAAAAGCTGCGTAGGCAGATCAAGGGCTATTTTCGTGGAGCTGATTCACTCGTCTGTAGTGACAAAGAGAGAGGAGAGGGAGAGGGTGAGGGTGAATCTCGAAGGCGGACCGACCTTCTTCTTGAATCTCGAGGAATGACTGGCGAGGTGTATCTGAGGGCGCAGCACGCCTCCGAAACCACATCCGACACCTCGCGCTCCTCTGTCCCACGTGCCGGCCGCGAAGGGAATCGGGTGGAGGGGAGGGGGTTAATGTGTGCACATGTGCGTGGAGAGCCCACAGTTAGATTGTGAACTCGTGAACTTACGGTGGAGAGCGCCAAGAGAGATGGAGGAGTAATCTCTGGGATATCTCTGGGCTCCATTACGTTTAATGGAGAGTAGACTGGAACGTAACACACATACTTAACTCGGAGGCTACAAAAGCACATGGGGTGGACTGCTAATGAGAAGCTGAGCGCTATTTTTTATTTAAAAAAAAACAAAAACATACCATTTTGTTTTCCATAATTCAATTTACCCTGAAGAATATGGGTTTGCATATGACAGAGGAAAGTAGACTGTCTTTGAGATGCAGTAATTGAATTTTGTTTAAAAAATGTAGTTTGGTCCTTAGTGATTTGCTTGCATACAGTATGATTTTCTGGGCTGTGTGTTCACCATGCTTAGGCATTTTCTCACACGCGCTCAGCTGCTTGTGTGCTAGGTAAACATAGTTAAAACAAATGGAGTCTTGTCTACCCTTATTGATATAAATGGAATACATTAAATATTAGAAACACCTCTCAGAATAACAATATGATTCAACAGTGCTACGAACTACAGCTGCCAAAATGACCGTGAACGCCTCTCCGAAGAAGTTTTAACAAAAAGTGAACATCAGACTCTTCGTCAAGGAAGGATTAGTTGGGCCCTGGAGGAATAAAGAAAAGTCTAAGAGCCCAAGATGACGTCGTCACGTGTCTTGTTTTGTCCAATCAACATCCCAAAACCTCCAAATATTCAATATACTGTGATAATAAACAGAGAAAAGCAGCAAACGCTGACGTGTGAGAACTGTATATACCGTACGTATTGTTATATTACGTAATAAAGTGTCTATATATTTCTCTGTAATGACTAACGTCTCACCCACACAGAAAGAACGCAGTGTAAACTCTCCATTTGTCTTTCGTCTCTGATCACATCTGACAATACCCCCTCTTCCTGATGTTTACCTCTGCATCTAAAACGTGGAAATGAAACTGGATGCATTACAGTGGCCGCGCACGCGAGATGTGAAGACCATTAAGCCCGGTATCGCCAAACTACACCGAACACAGACGGAGCCTCATAATTCCGCGACGCGCTGACAACACTGACATTCGTATTTATGGCGGAGCGCTGATGAGTTCCCACCTCCTTGACAAGCTCTCTCGGCTGTTGTCATCACGAAGCCTATTATTGATTCCACTGACACCCACGCAATGTGACAACTGAGTGGTCTTTAACTAAATTGCGCCGCTGACAAATAGCTGACGGTCCGTCCTATTGTTACGTAAAGCTTACAATTTTACATCTGGCAGAAGAGGGAGGCAGGCTTTCCATTAGTTCTTCGAGTGGCCACAAAGAAACATGAGCACTTTCTTGGCAGTGTGTGCAGAGTTATGCTGGAGGTAAAAAAAAAAAAAAAAAAAAAAAACATCTCTGTGCATCCGACACACTGGCTTAAGGGCTTTATTGATGAAAAATGTGTGTGTGTGCAACTATAACTTACATGCAGCTACTTCTCCCTGTCAGTGCAGTGGTTACCATAGAGATGGGATCTCGGTTAAACCACCTCCCGCCATTGCTTAGCGACTGTTTTGTCTCCTCTCAACTGGCAACCGTTTCCACTTTATTTAAAGCCTCATCCTTTGCTGTTCACATGTCATACTTGCTTGTTTTTGGAACTCAAGAGATGACTTGCGGTGCAGGTGCGAGTTTCGCAAGCGTGTGCGCCAGAGGTGGCAGTGAAGTGATCTAATCGACCATGGCGTGGAGGAAAGTATCAGGGGTCTCCTGAGAGCTCTGGAGGCAGCGTGCTGTGTCTTATTGAACCTGATCCCCTTATACTGGAGAACAAATTGAAAATCTGTTTCTCTCTCCAAGCACTCACTCGGGTGGCACAATTAAAGGAGACAATTGCTGTTTGGCATTAAGTTCAAGGCCCGACATTTTTTTTCCCTCCCCTTTTTCAACACAACCGCCTCTGAGCCATCCATTACGGCGGAGCCCCCGCTTTCCCGGGGACCGGAAGTTCAACACAGCCTGAAGGTAATGACTTTCATTGAAATGTCTGATGTAGCAGCCATCACGGTTAGGCAGTGTATGAGGAGAGGAGCGCGGTACAGAATACTTCTTACCTTTTAACACTCATAACTCTCCCGCTGTCTCTTTTTCCGCTAGGTACAGTCCCTCAGCCTCTCTGAACTAATCTCATTCCCCCTGAATTCATTGCGGCGCTTGTACTTCAGAGACTCATTACAGGGGAATCAAATTAAAACTTGCTCCTTGTCTTAGTTTGATGCATTCTCAAGCCAAGACTCAGCCACCAGGTCCAATCAGAGGGTCTTTTTTTCTACTATTGCTAAAGGGGCCTCAGAGTCAATGTTTTTGTCTGGTGCGGGGACTGTGTTTTGATTTCCTCTATAGAGCCATTTCAGAATATATCATCTGTCACTTTTGCACTTCGTCATGTGCAGTCTGCATGCAGACACATAGGAAAGCATCGTGTGCAGAGTCACAACCTTGCTGTGTCTTTGACTAGCAATGATTTCTTCATACAGTAATTCTGTTCATTGTCAGCAATTTGTGATTTTTCCAGAAATGATTTTACGGTGGAGCGTTTGATCACTTTGGTCTGTCAAAGAAACACTACACTTCCTGGAACCTTTTTCAGTAACTCAGTATAATGTGCTGCAAGTTACAGCATTTAGAGATAAACAGGACAACAACACGGGTGCAACAGCTTTAAAATGTAGCAAGATGCTTCCGCAATTACAAACTGGTAGGTGGTTTGGGTGCAACGAGCAGAGCCAAGGGAAGTCCATTTCGCTGTGTAGTTGACCTTCTACCTACTTACTTAGATTACTGTGGAACAGCCTGAATCCAACACTACAGCAGTGTAACAAAAAAAGGTGGGGAAGGGATTAACAGAGCTAGATGTCTCAAAGACAGGTCACTCCATATATAACGTTTGCAAAGGGCTGGTATGAACAGCACTGTGGACAGTAACTGTATTGATATTAGTCTTCAAATTTGTCAAAAATGCGTGGAATTGCTTGGATGGACTCATCACCGGCCACAGGAAATAAATACTCAGATGTAAACTAAAACCCAAACACCATTACTTTTGATCCTTTGTTCTGTTGTAATTGTTTTATTGTACACAGGACTCCCTGGAAAGCAGGATTGATACTGAGTTGGTGAAGTGAATCAAATTAAATTAACACAGGCTCTTGTGTTTTTGTTAAGGCGGTGCTATTTCTGGTCTCAGTGCACGCCTATTGACCATTGCCTATGTTGCATCTGGTCTTCTGAGGCTATTGTCATGGGAAAAATGTCTCTTTGTCTTAACTATAATGGATTTCCCCAGTATGACTGAGGCCATTTCTGCCTGATTCAGAATAATTGGCATAAAAATCCAGCCCTTTGCTGCAATTAAACTCCGTTATATGCTGCACAAGAAATAAATAAGTTAATCAACGTTCCGTAAACACCTCAGGAAAAAGGACTCTCAAGTAACGTATTGCTACAAACGTGCATTATATTATGGTGAATGAGGTCTAGGAAGCAAAGTCTGAGAAGATATGAAGCTATTAACAACGTGGCGGTGACAGGATGTTCGTATGCAGCATATTGGTAGTTGACAAAAGCTGCTTACTAGAAAATATTCACATTGTTTTGTTTGCCTGTGTTTGGCTGCAATCCAACAGAATAACAATGATAAAAATACACGACAACCAAACGTACCCGGAAATACAAAGCACGCCAGGCACTGCAGGATTCAAAGTGCTTCAAGTGATCAAGGCCGCGTTTTTATTTTCACAACTTGGTCTGTTTGAGGCTCCGAAACACAGCGAGAGGGAGCTGTTTGAAAATCCAAACTTCATTACCCAGAAGTCATGCGTCGTGATGTCAGGGAACGGCACCCAGCGTGAACATTTTTTACAAGGCCGGCTTGTGATTAGTTTTTACGAGGATGCAAATGTGACAAGAAAGGAAGCGACATCAAAGATCGGCGACTTGTTTGCTGCTGTTTAGGAGACAGTTTACAGAGTATTTTGCATATAATTTTTGATTTAGCTCTTCCAGCGCATTGAGAAGACTCCCTGAAATTGACAGCAGAATTTATGAGTTAGAAACTATGGGAGGCTCTCCTCTGTTGCAGCCACTATGTCATTTAGACCGATAAAACAGATGTATATTTACATAAAAATAGTACCACGTGCGGCTTTAAGATATGAAAAATAGCCCAGGTGTTTTCTGTGTAAAAATAAATGCGTGCAGAGCAGCAGCACTGATACTGCTCTGGTTTGGGATTTGATCCCTACAGAGGAAAAAAAGGATGCTTTCACAGCAGTGGAAGGTGCTTTAAAAATCCTCCACCAAACATTGCGGTATCGCAGATTATGGGAGATTACTATATAGTGGTGTAAAGTAAATTGTGTCTGGCTCCTTATCTCATCTTACCTCCATCTATATCCTCACTGCCAAAGTGGTTCCTGTAGAAGAGCATGAGCTCGATCCTGTAGCACTTGTACAGCGTCACCAGACAGATCAGCAGCATCAGGATGGCGCCCAGACCCCCGGCCAGCTCTACCGTGTACATCAGCTCTGCTAATGTGCCAAAGAGAGAAATCATTTGTTTAAGTGAAACCAAGAAAACAAGCACAAGCAAGTACCAGATAACCTGCAAAGTATAAAAAGGGGCATGTGTAGACTTTAATTGGTCAAATTCTTCTTGTGATTGCCCCTTATTTCTCTTGAAGCATCATCACAACACTGTGGTGGACTGGCTGTCTCCACACATCAATTATCCATATACTGCAGAATGTCACATTTTTATTATTTATGATCTATTTCTAGTTTTTCTTACCTGGAAATGTCAGAAAAAGTTAAGTAAACACGTCAAATTTGCTCTCAATCACTACATTTACTGTCAGTTTAATCTGCTTGAGTAGCAACATGACTCTTTTTGTCATCACATTTATCATTTTAATGTTTTTTTCCCTCTATTCTACAAAAACTCAACAAGTGGCACAGTTGTATGTCAAAACCTTTTCTTTTATTATTCTGCTCGTATGCAATATAACACCAAAATCCAACTACAGAGCATCAGTACCTGTGAAATAATGCATGGATCAGTCATGATGGATAAGTTGCACCAGTTATTGTTACAAGATTCGATGTCGTGAAATGACTTTTTGCCGCACCTCCACGTTTGCTTGAAAATGGCTTTTAATCATCTCCTGCGGCTATATTCATTCACCCGCTGTTTGTATCAGTTTTTCTTGCCTTTCCTCTCCATCTTTCCTCATTGCTTATATTGTCAGCGTGGCTGGATTGTATCCAGGTGACACATAACTCCAACTGTAATGAAAGTACAACTGCTTCTATACCTGTCACTTAACGCCCCCCCTGGCTTGATTGGATAATAAAAAACTCACACTGAGGCAGCCCGGGCCGCGACAATAGCATGTGACAGATCAGACCGCTGCGCTTATGAAGATCAGTTACACGCGTGCGCTGCTGCAGAGAGGCACCAGGCGAGGTGAAGCTCCCGGCGGTTACCTGAACTGCCTGTTTGTGGACGGATCGAAGGGGTCCGCTCACCCGGCCATCCGTCATCACTGTGGCCTGACGTGAACTCGTGAAAAGCATCGGTGGAGGCTAAACTCACCAAACTACTGGACTTCACTGTTGATATTTCAGGTTTCCAACTGAAACTGTTACTTGTACTGTTTTTAAGAAAGACAAAATATTCTGTAGAGGCCTGACTACTAGAGTCACTCAGGAGGAGAGGTGATATTTTACTCCACAGGACAATGGACTCAACCATTAGACTCCATGGTCTACTACCTTGCCTTGAAAATCAAGTCGTTTGCTTTATCTTTTCATGATCTTGTCTCTTTTTCAAGGTTTCTTTCTTTCTTTCTTTTCTTTTTTTTTTTTTTACAGTGTTTTCTATCGGATGTCATTCCATCTTTTGCAGCTCAACATTTCCTCTCAGCTACGCCTCACAAAATCTGGGTGGTCAGCCTTCATTGGCTGACTAATGGACAACAGTAAAAGGCTGGACTCGCCGCAATGCCGCGCGCGCACACATAAACACGGAAAGGAAAGGACTCGCACGCGTCGCCATCCATCACCCGACGCCCATTTACCCTCGTTGGAGTGCGCACTGCCCATCCCACTGCAGCGGCCATCAGGCTGACAACTCCCATGATGAAGGATGATGTTCTGGAGAGCTAACGAGCCTCGTACCCGTCCGGGGCGATGACCTTCAGCCAAACTCTCAGACGTGCACGTACACAAACAAAACGCGCAAACAAACCCGGCAGCGTGAGCACCGGTTTACTTATGGAGCCTCTGACTTCCTCCTCTTGTCTCAGCCTCTCTCCCCTCAGCCTGGGAATCGTCCTGACTTTTTTTTACTTTTCTAAAAGATGTGCCGCGGCTAACGAGCACTGCAAGAAGTGGCTTCCAAGCAACTCCACTTCTCCCCTCACTTCCTCCTCACTGTCCTCTCCACCTCCGCTCTGCCCTCTTGCCTCAGATATCTGCTTCTCTCCTCACATATCTGGACAGAGTAACGAGCCAGCTGCTCCTCAAGCAGCAGAGATTACAGTGGAGGAGGCCAAGTCTTCTCTGCCTGGCATCCATATTGTAGCAGCGCTGCAGTGGGACAGATTAAGACAAATTAGCTCCTGACGACTAGAAGGCTGGATTTGATGGAGCCAAATGGCATCGGGCAATTTATCACCCCTTCTCTCCCTCTATTTCTGCATCTCTGTCTAGGGAGGGAGATAAAGAGGAAGAAAAAAAAAGGCAGAGTAGGGGTTGGATGGTAAAAAACAGAGGGGGAGCAGCAGTGAGAATTGTGAAAGCTGAGCTGCTCCTTATTTTCTCATTCAAGAATCTACATGTAACTTATCATTATACAGCATAGGCAGCTGTTTACTAGTTGCTGCTGTTGTGGGAGAAACACATTATCTGAGGATATGTTGCCATGGCAAAAAAAAAGTTGGTCATGGGGACTTGGAGAATAACAACTTCTCGACTACAAGAAGTTGTACAAGAAGTGTAAATAAGGACACATCTCCGTACTAAAATGCATACAAGTGGGGACATATTCTGATTGATGCTGCATGGTTCAAAGTGTTTGAGAGTGTGTGTGTGTGTGTGTGTGTGTGTGCATGGGACAGAGGGAGAGGCAGGCGGGGAGAGAGTAAAGACGTTCTCACGCTGATTCATTTGGAGTGTCGTGTGCTGTTTTCACAGCTTCAAGAGACGAGCGAGGAAAACTTTGACGCATTTTCGAAAAAGCGGCGTAAACACTGACTGGCCTCGGCACTGCGCCGCACTGCAACGCACCGCGGATGCAGCAAATAAAAAATAAAAACATGGAAACGGGTCAATTTCTCGTAGACCCGCAATCCTGCGAGGACCAGGCTAATCTTCTCCGGTTTATTCTGAGATTCGACTGTGCGGCATAAACCCCTTTAATATAGCAAATGGAGGGGAACTGGGCTGCCATCAAAGCTGGATCCAAAGCTGCGAGCTTAAAAGAGAGGAAAAATATCTACTATGTAAATGTATTCAACACTGACAACTTTAAGGCTGCAGAGACCCCCCCCCCCCCCCCCCCCCCCCCTCTAGCCTAGCTAAAAAAAAAAAAAAAAACTCTCTTATATAACCACATTGAAATGTGAGCATCCCTATTTAAAATCATCACGGAATCAACTTTCAAACAGTCTTCCTCTGTGAGGTGAAACCAGGAGGAAAAACTCCAAAATCTTTGCAGGGAAAAAAAAAAAAAAAAGACAAGGAGGAGGGGGAGAGGGCAACAGTGGCCAGTGATGAAAGATGAGAAAATGTCTGAGTGAGAGTTTGGCGATCAAAGGAGGTTTTGTGTGTATGTGTGTGTGTGTGTGTTGGGGGAGGTCATTGCCAGACAGTCAAACAGCTTGTCTGGCATCATAACACCGAAGGCTGCCTCTCTCTCCGAAAAGCCCTTTTTCTTTCTCTGCAAACTAATGCTTCCTCAGGCCGAGGTGGATGAATAGGCTTTCTGGACTATCTACAATATTGTCCCTTTTTTTTCCCTCCCTGAGGCGGGAAACAACTGGTCAATTCCCAGAATCCCACTAGTTGTTCCTCTTTGTACTCAGTAAATTGCTCTGAGAGATTCACTCATTGTCAGAGTGAAGGCCTGTGGTATTAAATGGTGTTTCTCACCTCCAATGCAGTAACACACCATTATTAAACACCAAGGCTCTTACATTCATCTCCTATATTCATGGTAACGTACTGTAAAACCTTTAAATGAGCTTTTTGTGTGTGCACCTGCCTCACCTTTCTTGGTGAGCTGAATGTTGGCTTGTCTCCGCCCGTTGCCGTTCTCCACGTAGCAGGAGTAGTTGCCGAGGTCACTCTCCTCCAGAGAGTCGATGGTCAGAGAGATGGAAACCTCCTGTTCCCCCAGGTGTTCCCGGATTGTCCTGAAGGGGGCGACAGAGAGCACAGCAAAAGGGAATCACGTGGATGACTTTTGCAGTTGCCTTTAACCAACTCAACCAGATTTTTTAATACTCTGTAGTTCCCCCTATTTCTACAGAACGTTTTACCGCCTTTCAGCTCATTGTTTTGGTTTTTATGGTCTGCAGCTTTAATGTTTTGGTTCACTCCACAATATTCAGCAGACAGAGAGCAGCATTATCATCCCCTGAGAGTCCTGTTTGTGTCTAACTGCTGAATGTCCAATATTCTGTCTACACCTTCTAAACTC
The DNA here is from genome assembly GCA_033238685.1 of Lates japonicus. NCBI lineage: Eukaryota > Metazoa > Chordata > Actinopteri > Centropomidae > Lates > Lates japonicus. The sequence continues at coordinate 12,541 of BRZM01000034.1, read as the reverse complement.
CCAACTCCTAAGAAAAGTTTTTGTTTGCTTTTGCTGTTTAATGTTCTGCTTTTTTCAACAGCTGGCTGCTAACTTTCTTTTTTCTTTGTTTTTGTACTGCGCAGGCAGCTTTTTCAGAACAGTCCAAAAGGCTCTAAAGAGCCAAGTAAACCTGAGGAGAATGGTGGAGTCCAGTAAATGGGGTGCCACTATGAAAAACACCTTTCACATTGCACACAGTGATTTGATCAATTGTTAGTAGAAATATTGATTACAGCAGCTTTAATTAATATGCTATTGTTAACATTTGAGCAAATCAGAAAAACACCTGCTAAAAAGTGACAGAGACATTGCTCTGGACCTGATTTGCCTCCTAATTTACTAAACCAGTGACAAATTTGTGTGTCTATTTGAATATGAAGCAGAGCAGCAGTGAGATACAGCATGTAAACTGGATATATCAAAAGAGGGGATTGTTGGATTGTTAATGTTCTTTCTGGCTTTGCTAATTTTACCTGAGAAAGAGTCAAGAATAATTGCCTGCTCCCTTCATTTCCCCTTCATTCATCTTAAGAAAAACACGCAGAAAGTGTTTGCCTGGCATGACAAAGTAGATATGGTAGACTTTTGGAGCAATCTGATTTGGACCCAGAAAGATCAGGCAACAGCAAGCTGATAAAAAGAGGATCTGTTATTTGAGTCAAAGACAATGTCTAACATGAAGTTTCTGATGGTGGACAGCAACCGTGGTCGGTAAAATGAAACTAACATACAAGCTGTTTGGTAAAACTGCAAAACTGACATGACTTCAAACATTTTCCCAAAAAGGGAGTCCAGTTGGCTCATTACTGACTGTGAGGTGTACATCAAAGTAGCTTCTGACAGCCTTCTTTTAAGAAGTCTGATTGGGATGAGGCAAAACACGTAGAAGAGGGGAAAAAAAGAAATAGACTCAGAACATCAGAGAACATATAGAGCTCAAGTTGTGTTTTTAATTTTGGAGTCCCAATGTTTGCAGGTACGCTCTGTGACTACAGATTCCAAATAACAATGTCAGATCAGATGTTCTGAGTCTGTGTACCAAAAAAATAAAAAAATAATAAAAAAAACTATGGAAAACAATAACTCTAGACTGCAGGCAGTCAAAAAGTCATAAGTAGAGAGTATTGACTCTTTAATAAAATATGGATTTTTCTGACAAAAAAAACTTTGCCCCAAGGAAATTTGAGTTGTGTCTACAATATGCATCCTAAAATTCATAAATCATGACCTTGGAATTATAAACTTCCATCCGAGTGGAGTCTCAGGCATTGTCCCTGATTTTACATTTTCTAGGTAGAACTGCTAGAAAAATACCATTATATTGTACATTTACACTTATCTTTCTCAAATTATAAATTATAAACTATATTAGGCTGGTTTAATTCTAAGCTTTATAATCTGCTGATATTTGTGGCAGCCTTCAGTGTTAGTGTTTTACTTCACCTGTAAAACAAAGGTACATAACACAGGTAGGAGGTGACAGTCTGTAACTGACAAGATGCAGGCATTGTATGAGTCATGACAGATTTCTCCCACGAAAAATACTCCTTTGTTGACTTGCTGAGGCTCTTGAGGTCTATCGGTTGTGACGCGTTGGTACGGGCATAATAGTGTGACTGTCGTGATGCACTACAGTGCTGACCTATCGCAGAACATTTTGCCACGAGGGTTAGCGAGGGAGAAAAAAAAAAGCTCTTTTGATGTTTTTGTTAAACAGAATTCAGCCAACAAATGCAAACGACTAGAACCCACTGCTCTGACTACTCGATCACACTGACTGTAGCGGCAGGACACTATGACACTTAGATGCCTATTTTTCTTCACTTAACACTTGGCGGGGTGTTGTGTTCATTAGCAAAAAATGGATTTTTCTCAGCCTCCTCTTCATTATCACTGTCTTCTTCATTTAAATGAGGGGAAAGAACAGCATCATGATATAGCAAACTGGCTGCAGTGAGAAGCACTGACAATGCCAACAAGCCGCCAGGAAGAGATGACACCCAAACCCTCAAAATGTCAATGTATACCTTTAACACTTTTGAACAAACTAGGCACTTCTTTACAAAGCTCTTCTTTACTACAGGCTAGTATCTGTAATCTGTGGTCAGCGCTAAAGCTGTTACTTATATGTCAGACATTGTGGCTTTAGTCAGTCTACAGGTGGGAGCTTAAAAACCATTTAAAACAGACAATTGATTAAGCTGATCTGATACTGGGAGATAGTTTGTTTCAGTGCTAGAGCTAAAGTAAAATCTCTCAGCTGAAGTTGAGCCATGGATAAAAACAACTCCTATACACGGTGCCAGCCTCTCAAGATGAGAGGTAATATTGTCAGGGCAAATTACCAGCACGTTTGCATTTACAAAACTATGAGTCAGCTACAGCCATGCTGGGAGCTCTGCGAGGCCGTACTCAAGCACAGCTGTGCTTTGATCTAAATGCTAACATCAGCACGCTAACATGCACACAATGACAATGCTAGCACGTGCAGTGTAATTACCATGTCAACAATCTCAGTTCAGTGTGTTTATGATGCTAATATTCGCTAATAAGAAGTAAAAACCAAAGCAGAGCTGTGACTGATGGGAACACTGTTGGTTTTTACTAATTACTCAATTCCCAAAAGCAAATTTTGGACCCTTTGTATAGACTTGGTCATGTACATTTACAGTGTGATTTTACTGCAAAGAGAAGTGCAGTCCCTGGCTCCTTTCTCATCTCTGCAAAGATGGCCGATCGGGGCGTGAGGTGGGCGAGAATGCTGGATTAATGGTTTCTCTTAATCTGACGCTCAATAGGTGTGAGGGTACGGTGTTTTCAAATCTATGCGACAATCTGACAAGCAGTTGAGGTTGCAGGTGAGGGAGAATACTGGCCCTTTTAAGCTAAAGTGTGGCTAAACTTCTCGAAAGAAAGTAGTGATAAAACTAAATGTAATCAAGGAAGGAAAATCATTTTACACGAGGAAAGAATGGCTTCTAACACGATGAAGCATTGCCTGTGGGAAGTAAAAGGAATGCAGCTTTTTAGCTGTTCCCAGCTGTAATTACAATGCCCCAGAGTCAGCTAATGTTAGCAAGTCCAGCTAAAGCAAGTGTGAAACAAACAAGCAGATGGCAAAATAAACCCAGTCATACTTATAAAGCCTGTTTAGGGCATTTGTAACAAACTCCTGTGACAAAAGGAGAACAACAGGAAAACAATGATGATAAACAGAGCTCAATCTCTCCTGCTGGGCTGCTGTGCAAAGCAGGAACGATGTATGTGCAGATAATCTTTTTAAGGTTACAAAAATTGCAGCTATTTCAAACCCCGTGTTTAATGATGCATGGGGCTAATAGTGTGAAAAGGTACGAGTGCCACTTGTGCATTCATCTGCTGCCTGCTGCGGGGCATCTGAATATGAAAACTCATCTAATGCTTGTTGATCAATGAACGGACTAAACAAAGCAGATTGTAAAGTGCTGGGGAAATAAAGACAAACTACCATACAACCACTGCTGCCATGGCAATATCTTATATTACCTTTACAAAGTGCTGCTAATAATTGCTACCGCACACAAAATATCACGCTTGCAGTGAAATTTCTTTTATTGACCGTGCACAATGAAGAACCATTAGAGGTAATTATTTTGTAGCTACACGGACTAGCTGCTTTATAAAAACTAATTATGAAGTAGTACTTTTTAAGCTGATCTCCTGCAGAGGAGCGTAAAGGTTACTTCCTGGGTTAAGGCTTTTGAGAGTATGTATGTGAAAGGGAAATTAATTTACCCCTTTCCCTTAATTCCTGTGAGCTTTCCTGACACTCATCCTTCTCCATTGGGCAGCCAGTCGGGCAGAGACGTGGGGCTCCACAAGGTTGGGATATAGATCCATGCTGATGGCTTTTTAAAGAGGTGGCACCCATGTGTGACGCAACATAGACTGAGCTGAAACACTGTAGGTGTTAGCAAAGAAAAAAAAAAATCAATCTTTGTTTTCCAAAAAGAGTCATATCCATCATACTTGTTAGTGAAAGCTTTGAGTGTGTGTGTTTGTGTCTACCAGTGAAGATTCATGTGTGTGAGAGAGATAAACAGGAGGGCTGCTGAAAACGAGGAACCACGAAGCATGAACCCTCCCACACAAACATCTGGCAGGTGGTGTGTATAAAAGTCGAGGACAGCGGTAAGCTGGTGCCGTGTACTTGGGTGGAAATGAAAGTGCACCAGGATCCTTGATGCTGTACACTGCCAGGGAGACTGTAGCAACGCGATGACTCACTGAGATGCTCCAGGTAATGTACAGACGCACACCTCAGGGTCATCTCGAAAAACATCTGAGTTTGAGTTTGGATTTGTAACTATACATTTCACATGGTAAAACTACCAAAGACCTCTTTTTTTTTTTTGTTGCTTATCTGTGAGTGTACTAGCGAGTTCTTACACAGACCAGGGTTCACGTGAGAACAGAGGTGTGTGGCTTGTGTTACGGAAACCACACAGCAAGGGTGAAAGCAAGCAGCTCCGTGTCTGGGAGGCAGAAAATTACAGCATCATTACTCATTTCAAACACGAGCAAACATCTCACATGAGCCTGGAACCTTTTATTGGACAAAACGCCTCCTTTGAATATGCTGCAGCATGATCACACAGGATCCTATCATCATCTGTAAGCACTGTGATACGTCTTTTCCTAATATCGTTTTGTACGATCTCTCTCGGCAGCCACAACGTGACACCTGAACTTTTGAACTGCACCGCGTTGTCATGCTTCGCTTTATTTTAAAACACATTGCTGGCTGTGGCTTGATAAAATTTCGGTCTGCACTTTTCCTGACTGGCCCCAAAGGTAGATTTGAATTAGATCAGAGCAGGTTCTCTTAAGAAGATTTGAAATGTAAAATTGCGTACAATGATACATCGCCCACTAGGCATTGGCTAGGCATGTTTCTGCCACACTGTTATCAGTTAGTAGAAGTGTTAAAAAAGCAGGCTGCACAGAATGGTAAAACTGAAGTATACTCAGGTTTTTTTTTTTTGGGGGGGGGGGGTCAATGGTAGAGGTGACCCGCCGGAGGCCATGTACCCTAAGAAGGGGGCACCTGAACTAGGGAAAAAGTCAGTTTACAAAAGGAATGTCTGCGTTGTTGTGCTCCTTCTGTTGCTCTGTGATCCTGACCCACAAGAAAACAGATCAATGGAAAAAGAGCATGCAGAGAATTCCTTGTTTGTGTCATGGTAAAGGTCAGCGCTGGTATGTGGTAAAACTGTGGAAAACGGGCAGTACAGTAGAATAAGAGAGACTATGGACTGATCGGTTTCTTAACTGGTTTCAAAGAAATAGTTTAGCATTTTAGGAAATAGGTTAGAGGAGAACATTAAATACGAAGCTATGGCATGCACCCAGTAGCTTAGTTTAAATTAAAAACTGGAAACGGGGAAACGCAGCTTGCCTCTGTCCAAAGGTACAAAACAACATTCAACATCACCTTTGGAAACAGCCATGCTAGCTGCCCTGGTTCCATTCTCATATTTATTGCACAGACATGTGTGACATTGTTACTGATCTTCTCATCAAACTCCCGACAAGAGAGGGGGAAAGCGAATTCAATTGACTGTCCTTTTAATGTTCATCAGTGCGATACAGACTGCCCCCACTCCTTCGCCATTAAACCACCGAATCAGAAATGTAAAAACTTCAGTCAAGGTTTATATGATTGTTAGCCTGTCCTCGTGGCATCAATGTCAGACTGTAAAATGCTTGGAATTACTAGGTTTGCAGCTCTAACAGGCAGTAGATGCATTGCTTTACCCTGTAAGTACCCGTTTTTTCTATGAATATATCTGTAGGAGCAATAATTAGGAGTTAGAAAATGAAATTTTACACTTGAACTGCTGCTCAAAAGGGTGCTGCGTGCCCGTACACCAGGGACCGAAACTTCTCCTGGTTTAAACTTAAGCAGCGCGGCCTTTATGTCTGTATTCCACGCTGTGACTTCACCTCTGAGATCCATGAAGTCTTGTTCTGCAGCCACAAAATTTTATATCAACTCGGAATCTCAGTGGTGAAACATTGTGCCAAAAGCTCCATTTCATGTATTACAGGCAGCCCTTCGGGGAATACTCCTGTGTGATTAATTTCCATTTCAAAGCTAAAAGCTCATGGAATGATGTCAGGGAGTGGGTTTGAAGTGGTGCACATTCAAATGGGAACAAAAAATAAAATAAATAAAAACACGCAGAGGGAGACGGTATCATGCGGTGGCACACAACAAAAATAAGCACTTGAAAAACTTGAATGTGCACGCATTGTGGACACCCACTATATGCGCACGAGCCTCTTCACTTCTGTCCCTGCGCACACATGAATACGAGCTTTTCAAAGCGGCTCAGGGTCACAGTGTTGATCTCTTGGCTTGTTACCTCATTTGACTATCATATGAAAGCACGGTTTCCAACCGCATTTGACGCACTCCTCAGTATTCCTCCTTCTCATCATTATTAAACCACCTACCCAATGCCGCCACCTGCCGCCCTCCCCCACCTCCACCACCCCTCTCCAAATCCTGTAGGCTCTAATTGGCCCGGTGTCCTTCACTACAGAGTGCGGTGCTGAGAGCTGGATGCGGCGTGCTAGCAGGCTAACAGAGACATCTCGAAATGCCAGGTCACAGACTGGGCCGCTAACTCTCCTCCCAGCCTTGTCATGCTGCTTACAGTTAACCTTTTCATTAGATGGCATTTGTCGACAACGTGGATTTTCTGGTTATATGTGTGGTCCGTCAAAGGAGTACAGTGGGGCCGGGCATGAAAGGGTGTGTGCTGTGTGTATTTCAGAGTGGACACGCCTACAAAACTGTCCTGCTGAACAAATAATTAACAGTGAATAAATAATTCCTTAACACAACCCTGTTTTGATGTTATTTATGGCTGGCTTTTCTCAGCTAACGCCATTTAATATATTTAAAAGCATTAATTACCTCTCTATATCAATCGAATCAAATCGCCTGCCTACGCACAAGAAAACAAGAAACGATGGATGAATGTAATCCAGCATCTCTGTTTGTAATTGTATCTCCCTGACATCAGCTTCACTCTTCTCACTCTCCTACAGATGAATCTGAGCTGTATTAAGTTACTGCTAATGAAATACTTCTAAGTGCTGCTGCTTCAAATTAAAAGCATTCGACTGGCAAATCACTGTGTGGCTTTTAATGTGAAGCAGGCACAGGAAATGCAATGTATTTGCACTTTAAAGAGATTCACCAGCTGCTCTGTTATATGTCTGACAAAGCAGCTGATCGACGACTGTTTGCCGCACAGATTTAATTAAGGCTGCGATCAACTTGTCTAGGTTGTTTTGCCCAAATTAGAAAAAAACCACAGTCTCTGACTTTACCCTCGTGGTATCAACATCAGCCATGCAGGTAGCCACAAGAGAAGAAGATTAAAACCTTTTGAAAAGTTGTTGTTTGTGAGGAAAACCAAACCTATCTGGTATATTTGTTAGACACCACTAAACAAGGAGCGCTTCCTTTTGATTTTGTTTCCTTAGTTGTTCAATTTGACACGCCCCCTTCCTCCACCTTATTGTCTGAACACCCTGGCGGTGTCAGCAGAGCAAGAATTTCCTCTTCACTGCTAAAACCCCAAAGAGAGATTATTGGTTGCTCGCATTTTTTGTAACAACATCTGGGAGACAGTGACCACTCCACTGCACAGATACATGACATTCAGTTACAATATGTTAATTCTGACGCGACACCTTTCCCACTTGGGTGTCTGTCAAGGTATTTATTTTGTATATTGTATAATCCTCTTTTCTTCAGGAAGTCTCTAGGCTCTTCTCTGCTGCCACTACATGTGATAATCTGATCATGATCAACCTGTCTGTGTGAATAAAGGCGAAACATAATAATGCTTGTGCCCTGAGCTTTTTTCATGTCTACTAATAACATAGTATCAGCATTGCGTCACACGTGTATGACTGATTATTCCTCTGAGGATGAGCACACTAGTCTAGCTTTGATTGACCTTCACTGCCTGAAGATCAGCTCATCCCTTTGAGAAAAACATGTGGGTGAAGTGAGTGTATTGTTCTGCTCCTGTCAGTCCACCAAACAGGGAAACTGTGACCTTTTCCCACATGGCTAATAATAAAGGGAAGATCAACTACACTGTGAGTGTGGTCATCAGTCGCACATCTGAGCCAGTTAATTAATCAAATTAATCATATACAGATTTTATCTTACAATCATCAAGACCTGACATAGGATAAAGCCATATTCACTGTACTGTGAGCATCAAGTATACACTGGTTTAATATTATGATATGAGCAGTCTCCTCTATATCCCATAAATAACCTAACAATGTTGTAAAAAGTGATAACTGTAGCAATAAATTCAGTGCAGTTAAAGGTTAAGTTAAGGAGTTGTATCATCTATGCTGAGCAAAGGTAAAGAACTGCTGTAGTTTGTTTACGGTCCATTTTAAAATGATGCTGGATGAGATCCCTGTGCCAGTGTTTTCAAGCTAAAGCAACACATTGTCCTTTTTCCACCACTTTTTTCCCCAACATGACCTGAATACAGCGCGAGCCAAAACAAAGAGCCACCACCAACGGAAAACATCAACTTGTCATTTAGCCAAATGCTGCATGCAAAGTTGTAATAACCTGAGGTTGTTTTTTGTATCTCACTGCTCCTGAGTTTTTCTAGACTTCTTTTCCTCACAACAGACACTCCTGTTTCAGACACAAAGGAGAGGTTATGTTCCTGCTTATGTTGTTGCCATAAAGCTATACGCGAAGTTGCCATTAAAAAAGACTGACCCCGTGTTCTATTTACCACCTGCCACCTGGAGAGAACAATATTTTTGAGAGAAGAACTTGTGATGTTTTTTCCCATACGACATGAATGCTGCAAAACCTAAAGCAAGGAGAGCTCCTCTTAAAAAATGGAAGCTTCTCACCGGCCAATTAGATGGCACTGTTGGACCGTCAGCCGGCTTCGGGCGGTGTGTGTGCCTGGCCGTCGGGTTTCCACCTAGTTTTGGAGTAAACAGACCTCTGTTTCCACTGATGAGTGCGAACCAAAAGATGGAGGTCACCCAAATGGAAAAGGAGGCTAACACGGACATTCAATTGGAGTTTCCATCTGCTGAGCTGCTCTGCTATTACCGCCTCCACTTATATTTCAGCGCAAAGCAATGGCTGATCACTGATGGAGCCGTGCCTGAACTGTGCATATATATTGTACATGCTAAAGAATGCATAGCTGTCTGCATTATTGAACAGCCACATAAAGCATTAATGAACATCATTTAAATGATAGCTTGGCAGTGAAAGGTTTTCTTTTATTGTTCAGTTTGTTGATGTGTGGTCACACAGTTGTGGTGACTGGGTTTAAATGGGTGTTTACCAGCTGAGCCCCAGGGTCCTTAGCTGCTTTTGGAGAGATTAGAATTACCTCATGAATTTGTTATATGTTGTTCAGGCTCTGCTTTTATATTAACTGGTTTGGAGAATATTCACCCTTAATGCCTTAATAACAAACCCTTAATTATTAATATTATTTTTTTTTAATTACGCTCAAAATCAGGCCAGCTCTGACTCTGAAGGTCTTACTTGATGTCGCTCTCCTGAACGCGCTCCTCATCCAGATCCTCGATGAACTTCTCCCCCTTCATCCAGTAGATGAGCGGACTGACGTCTCCGCTGTATCCGAAGAACGCTCGGCACGTCAGGTTGACGGGACTTCCTGCGAAGGGACAGGAGACAAGAGGTGAGGAAACACCTGCATGCGGTTTGTTAGTAAGCAACATAAAAAAAAAAAAACACAGCGGGGGGGGGGGGGGGGGGGGGGGGGGGGGGGGGGGGGGACTATGTGATAGTAAAGGTGCACCGAAACAGATGCATGTCAACTCTCTACAAAATTGCAGTTATATGATATTTGCTAGGCGGCACGGTGGTGCAGTCGTTAGCACTGTCGCAGGGTGCACCCCGTCTCTCGCCTAATGACAGCGACCCCCAACCCTTAACAGATAAGTGGTATAGATAATGGATGGATGATATTTGCTCCCTTCCGTGTAATTCTTCTGCCTGTTAAATGATGCAATGGTCTGCTGGTGTGTGCTGCATGTCAGTTAAGACGCACTGTTGCACTGTGGTTTTTCCTATCGCCATCAACCACCTCAACATTGAAAAAACAAGCAAAAGTTACACACCTACACGCGCGCACACACAAAAAACACCACTTGTTTTTCTCAACATCACCCATTGTATGACAGGTGCTGGTTAGAACTTGCCTGGCCAACACATAGCCAGCAGCAACTCAAACACATACAGTAAATATGTCAAAACAATAGAAGATCACAATCTCTGTACTTTTTTTTTTTTTTTTTTTGGCTGTGCTCCCTGAGGTGGTGAATATCTGGCGATACCTGATACTGGAATGAACACCCAGACTTACATGTTCTTCCTGTTATTAAACCCTGTTATTTTCCCCTCAAAAACTCCATCAACAGCCTCCTCAATTCCACCAATTCCTAAACCGCACATCTGGCTCTCTGGATGGAGGTGCCATCTTAAACCATCCCGGACCCTTTTTAAATTCCCAGACGGCCTCTCAAACTTTAAAACACTCTCTTGAACCCTCTTTCACTGCAACTTCGCCACACTGCTGCGCCTTCATAAAAGCTCTCAAACTCTTCAGCAGCCTGTGTCAGACCCTACTTTCAAACTTCAATCACTGCATTTTGGAGGAAGTGCCTTGGAAAATTGAAAAAACTACAATATGGGGCAGCTTTTAAAGACAATAATTTGTGCTATTAATTCATACAGCCTGTTGAGAACTCAAAAAATAACTGATTACTTCCTTTTCTATACACAAAGCAGTTCAAATTGCAGAGTTCTGTTTGCACTTAGGGGTTCAGTGAACTAGACTGTGACTAAGCCAACCTTCATTTATCATTGTTTATGTGATAAGAAAATAAAGTGCTTTATGCTTTTCTTTGCTTGACTGCACCTCGAGGTGCCTTACTCACTGAAATTCCATCGTTTTTTTTTTTTTTTTTTTTTTTAATGCTTCAAAGCGGCAACAAAGTGCTAGCGATGATGGCGACTGTGGCTATTTAGCAACCAGGACCCTAATGTCAAGACGAGCCAGTTCCAAGAAGGGGGAAGAAGTGGAAACCTATTTACTGCTGTCAGAAAAAATTATAAGATATCAGGACTTCAGATTCTCGCAGATTCTCTGAGATACCACGAACAAAAGGGAAAAGAAAAGATGAGTGAGAGGCATAAAGACAGACCACACTTGGGGTACATGCATGATATAATTGTCATATTCGTATCTCATCTCTAGCAAACCGCAGTCAGAGCTACATTAGCATTCATTTAGTCCATTGTTATCTCTATTCTTAGCTGTGTTTTGGTCTCCACCTCCTAAGTTAAACATCTGTTTCTGAAACTTACGTCAAGCCCCACTTCATTCACTAGCTACACGCTAACTTTGTCTGTCTGCCACCGTGCTGGGCAGGTAGCATGGTCGATTCATCAGAGCTTTTTCGCTGGCTGTTGAAAACACTGATGACAGTAGTGAGACTGAATCAAAATGGAGATAATGCAGAGCTGTGTGAGTACTCTGTGGGTTTGTCTCTGAGCAACCTCTCTCACAGTACAATCAGTGTAATTTGATCCATTGTTAATATAATAATATTGATTTGTGCTACTTTGAAGTTTGAACAATAGTACCTGAGTGCTCCCACATAATTTGAGTGGAAATACTGAAAAGTTAAAATGGCTAAATCCTAGTAAAGGAAAGGTAGGCTTGCCTCCACTGAATAGCACATGTAATATTTCAAACAGCTTAAATGTCCTAAGATGTTTATTCATTGGAAATGCATTTATACAGCTGAAATTGAAGCACACACAGAGAGAGAGAACTGAAGTTGTAGCTAAAGTAGGAGCATGAGAAGCTGCTGAAGTTCCAGTTATCAAATGCAAGACAGGGAGAAGACTGAAAAAATGACAGAGGGAGATGGAAAAGTCAGATATCAGCACGTTTTAGGTAATGTTTCTGCACCAGCAGGCAGTGTAATGTACGGATAGGCCTCCTGGGATGATCAGGACCATGAGAACAGAGGGGTAAGACAGTGCACAAAAAACATATATCAACAGACCGACCCCCCACCGTCACCTCGGCGGGGGGTTGTCTCTCTGCTCGGCTCATTTGAACGCACATCCTATGTGACTGGAAACAGATAAACCCCTTTTTAAACTCGCTTTCTCTCACTGCCTCGGATTAGAGACCTCTCATTCTCCCCTTTCACACTTATCACACACACGCTGCAGCTGGTGGCGCACCCATGAGTGTGTGGCCTGTGCTGCGACTGGCTCTACAGGGGAGGGGGAAAAAAAAGAACCAAGAACCACATCATCAAAGCTGAAGAATGACTCTGATCCATAAAAGAAAAAAAAAAAAAAAAGCAGCCAATGATCAAGGAGGCTCTGCCAGTTGTGCGTCCAGGAAGGCAA